>WBMZ01013062.1:0-23235 GCA_013400975.1 Atrichornis clamosus
GCCTGGGTAGTTCCCGGCCTCTGTCCAGGCTCAAACTAAAACAGTCATGTTTTATGAAAATGCAGTAATCAGAGTGCAGTAATGAGAAGAAAGCAGAGGTTGAGACTAGACCCATTATTTCTCCTGTTTGCTCCACTACTGAGAGATTTCTAAACATTGCTATTTTACCCATTAGATTTGGATGGAGTAACCATTTCAGAAGAGTAGCCTCCATCTACCCACATACTTAACTCCTTAAATCCAGCCCTATTTGATAGGTGGTTAGATTATACTTGATTATTTCAAATTATAGCTTCAGAAAGCAGTGTGTCATTTCTTGCATTCCAAAATGTCCAGTAACCTGATGGAAAGACTGGCTCGCAGAGTGAAAGATGTGATTTCATACAGTTATGCTCAGTTCAGCCTTTCCTCTTTCTAGGCAAATAACTTATTTGTTGGGCTAGTGTGTCAATATGCAGCTGCTACTTCTCCCAATCCATACTGTCCTCATTTTTCAAGGGAGAAGGAAAGTCTTGTGTTCCATTAGTTGACTTATTTTTCAAGAAGTCTGGCTGACTCTCCTGGGCCTGGAGTAGAAGCACAGACCTAATGAGGGAACATGTCTGCTTAACTGCAAGGCTTTGATGGCAGCTCTAAAAGTGGCTTTTGAGTTTGCTTCCAGCCTGTTGTGCACAGGGGCTCTTGCCCCATGGACCACATGCATCTCCTGCTGACAGTCTTTGAGGGACCCTGTGCCTCCTCCTACCCAAATAACCCAGGGTGAAATGAGGATACTGATCCCTTTTGGTACTCGTGCACCTCAGCTGCTGATCGTGCATGAGGATGTCAGATGGGATGGCATTGCCCTCTCTGAGATCACAGTACCACAATCTGCTCCAGGTAATCCCTCTCTCGCTCAGCAGCGCTGTGTGACGTACAGGATGTGATGGCTGGCCTGCAGCTTGTTTCCACCGACTGCGACGGGCATTAGGAGGGAGCTGGAGATTAAGATTGCATGGCTGGGTACCTGATCTTACAGCTTCTGGATTTTTTTCTAAGGCTGGAGTTGGAGGGGAAAGAGGAGGAAATAATGCATGTTCTGAATCTCTGTACACACTGGCTACCTTAACTGTGTTTTAGTGAGACTTACACACTGTCAACTGAGAGTGATGATATTTCTATTTGGTATGAATGAAGACACTCAAGGCCAGTATGCAAATTCTTTCCCACAAATATCTGAGAACCTCCATTAAGAGCAGATTTGTCTCCAATGTATGTAAATATTGAATTTTCACAGAATTTTTACAGAATTAGAAACCTGCAGTCCCTTTTCTCAGATGTTTTCTTTGTTGTCTAACAACATCAATAATTAACTGCCAAGTAGCCACAATGAGAAACAGAATCATGAATATTAACTTGGCAGGTTTATTTTTAAACTGTCTGCCTGAAAAACAACCTTACCATTCCAGTGTTTCTCATCTCTTATATGAATAGTAATCAAAGAATTTTCTTTATCCTGGCAGACCTGAAACATAACAGACAAAATGGTTTATGCTTGGAACAAAGAAAAGTGATACAAGGGTTGGAGACCTGCAGTCGGGTGGTTCACTCTGAGATGTGGAGGCTGGCCAAATTTCCCCGGTGGCCTGGCCTTTCTGCCATGGTTCCACATCAGCAACCGAGCCCAACAAGTGTCAGGATGAATTCAAATAGCAGAATTGATTGCTGGGAATGATTTATGCCTGTCTGCCTCTCCTTGGGTGGGGAAGGTTTGTTTAAATTTTGCCCTGCCATTTTGAGCTGGCTTCAGACATTTCTCAATTTATTGGAAGACTTTGATTTTCAGATGCAGTTCTTTTCACCAATAACTTTACGCTATGACATTTTACTTTACTAGCTTGTAAAGCCAGCTTACCATGAAAGTTTAAAGGAACCTGGCTTTCTTAAAGAATATATCTATCAGCAGTAACAAGAAAGCTACTCTCCACTCCTACATGATGTGGATTTTGAAATAGAAGCCCACTTGACTTTAAATTTAAGGAGAAAAATACACTTTTCTTCAACTGAGCCATTCTAAAACATAACCTTTTCAATAAATAAGCTGAAAAGAAGCCTTTGAATCCAGGTACATCTGAGCTGTAAGAACACACAGGACTTGATTGAAATTTGCACTTCACTACATTATATTGATCCTATTGCAAGTTTATGCTGCTGCTCCCTGCCTGCCTCCTATTTAAAGAACAAACAAAAATTTTACAAGCTGTGATGTTGCAATATCATATTTTTCTGTGAGAATAGACTAGAATAGAATAGAACATTTACAGTTGGAAAGGACCTACTATGATCATCTAGTCCAACTGCCCATCCACTTCAGGGCTGACCAGCGATTTATGCGTGTTGTTAACAGCATTGCTAAAATGCCTCCTAAATGCTGACAGGCCTGAGGCACGAACCACCTCTTTAGGAAGCCTGCTCCAGTGTCTGACCACCATCTCAGTAAAGAAACCTCCCCTGGTGCAGCTTTGCACTGTTGCCATGTGTGCTGTGACTGACTTCATGCCAGGGAGATCAACACTCCCTCTCCACTTCCCCTCCTCAGGAAGCTGTAGAGAGCAATGAGGTTGCCCCTCATCCTCCTTTTCTCCAAACTAGACAAACACAGAGTACTAAACTGCTTCTCAGAGAACATGTCTTCCAGCACTTTTACCAGCTTTGTTGCCCTCCTCTGGACACATGCAAGTACCTTCACATCCTTTTCAAATTGTGGGGCCCTGAACTGCACGCAGAACTCCAGGTGAGGCTGCACCAGCTCTGAATACAGCAGGATAATCACCTCCTTTGACAGGCTGCTGATGCTGTGTTTGATGCATCCCAGGCTGGGGTTTGCCGTTTTGGCACACTGCTGACTCACACTGAGCCTTGCTGTCAGCCAGCATCCCCAGATCCCTGTCTGCAGGACTGCCCACCAGCCACTCCTCTCCTAACCGATACTTGTGCATGGCGCAGATATTTTATATTTTACCATGGTTTATTGCCTCCAGCTGAAAAAGGCTGCAGAAGTTAGTGGAAATAATCATTACAAGGCAGGAGTCATAGTAAGATGACAAATATGACATCTTAAAATCTGTGAAGTTTAATTAAGAAGTTTAGTTGAGAAACATTGAAGTGTTTTTGATTTTGTAGAATGTCTTCATTTGTTCAGGTGCTTTGTTTTTACAAACACTATGCTATTTTTATAACTTATTGAAAGCATTTCTAGATAGTCTACTCTTAATCATTCTTTTATGAGCACATATAGAACCTACATCTCCCTTTATAAAATAATCCTGGGTTTATAATCTCTGTATTGCCATCAGGAATTCACGTGCACCTAATACTTCTTTTCTAATATGTAGTGTAAAAAATAAGGGGCCTTATTTCTTCTTTCACTGGTATCTAACTTTTTCTGTTATGAAATGTCAAATAAATTGCAAAAAGAAAACCTCATTTTTAAAGGGACTTTCTTCCTGAGACAAAACAAAGACAGCATTGCCTTTGTCTTGATATCCCCCAGTGTGCCATGGTTAAAGTATTTTCATTGTCTAGGCCATAAAATTTATCTCAAAGCATGTCTATTTTAATTCATGTCCGCTTATTTATTGTCTAAATTCTCAGCACAGATCTATAATCATTATTTTTACTACAGCAATATCTAGAAGGCCCTACTTTGTGATTATGTGGTGCTTGATACTATAAAACCAAAAAGACAGTCCTTGCATCTAGGCTTTCTTTTTTCCA
Source organism: Atrichornis clamosus (assembly GCA_013400975.1). Lineage (NCBI taxonomy): Eukaryota > Metazoa > Chordata > Aves > Passeriformes > Menuridae > Atrichornis > Atrichornis clamosus. The sequence continues at coordinate 3,757 of WBMZ01013062.1, forward strand.
AATACTTAAGTATAGCAGGTATAAAGTGTGGATTGCAATATTCTTTTTAGTGTTTTAATTAACTTGTTTATGCTACTTTTTAATAAGATAATCAAAAGCCTGTCAGATAATCTCATTTCATATTAAAGGAAAATTCTGTTTCTCTGAGCAGAAAGAATTACTCTGTTCCTGATAATAAAGTCTTTTCTGCTCTATATGCTAAACTGCACCATCTGATGTCAGTGCATGGCAAGTGAAAGCAGCAAGAACTGCCCACATGGATCCAAAGGCCAGGGTTTTTTCTGAAGAGTTAACACTAGAGATTCTTCAAAATCTGTTCGTATTTCAGTGATATTTGTGGTATTGCAAGGCAATGGTGCTGTGTATTCTGTGGCCAGTGGACAGCACAGTCTTGGTGTGTAAGCTCACTGATGTATTTTTCAGCCATTTGAGCCTTAACAGCCTTGACATGCCTTGGAGATCTGGAACAGCATCTCTGATAGCCTTGCAATACACCTGGAATTGCCTGGGAAAGGAAAACTGATGAGCATTGCATGAACTTCCTCAGAAATTGCCTTTTACTGCTTTTGTGAGAGTCCATTGGAGAAATGAGTCAGCTACTTCATTCTTTCCTGAAGCCTGTATGAAGGGACTTCCTGTGTAGACTTCATTCAGGGATAGATTCCCTTTGCATGTGTTAAATACTAAAGCCATACAGGAGTGGTTGCTGCTGCTGCTAAGGTTACAGAGACCAAATCCAAGAAGATAAAGGCAGTCAAAGGAGCAAGTGAAAGATATGGGAGGGAAGCCAAAGAGGCCAGTGGAATAAAACACAGGAAGGAAGTGGAGAAGGAAGGCAGAGATTGGGAGAGAGGAAGGAGAAAGACCCTCTAGAAGGAAGAGTTGGAAACACAGGGACAGAAATAGCAGCTGTAATTGACTTTTAGGCAGAAAGAAGCTGCAGGTATTACTACAGAAGATGTGTACACAGTCACAGTGCTGTATAAATAAGATAGAATTAAGCTGGTACTGATATTCACATCCTTTGCCATTTTTTCTGCTAAGAAGGAATGTGACAAATAAACTTTAGAAAGAAGCAACTTAAAATACTTCCATGTCAGCACAATAAGCCATCACTCAGTACAAAAATGAAGTAATCTTACATGAATAAATAGTCTTTAATGGAGGATCAAAGTAGAAGAGAGATAAAAAAAGGCAAGAAACAATCACAAATATGTTTCATCAGATCCCTTTTCTATGCCTCTACATGTAGTTTCTTTTGCGTTCATTGTGTGTAGCTACAAGACTACAGCTCCTTTCTTGATATTCAATAAATATTGTTAGTAAGCTTACCTAAAAGCTACTGGGAGCTTTCTGGTACAAAAGCATCTGATGAACTTTTGAATGGTAAGTAAGGTCCCTTAACTTTCCTTGTTTTATCAAATGAGTGGTTCTTTTGAATTCATTTTCTTCTTCTTTGACAAGAGATCAAGGAAGTCACCACGTTCCAGAGGCAGGGTGAAGTTAAACTTAATGTAATCTGTTGTTTTGTCAGTCCTGATGACTGAGAAAATCTAAATACATGTGAGCTTGTCAAAAGTATTTTTAAAATATTTAGTCCTGTAAAATACTGGAATGAATTTTTGAAAGTACTATTATGCCAGAAAAAATTGCCAATATAGTTACTCTGGAGTAAAGCCATGAAAATCAATGGCCAACAACAGTGTCAAATTAGTGTCAAGGCAGCATGAGAGAAGAATGGAAAAATAGTAAAAGAGACCCTCCAAGTTTTACTTCCAAGGAGGAGGAGCCTTTTCTATTCCTTCAAAAATAAAAACATTTAAACAGATGCACAGTAAAAATGCATATTAAAGCAAAGCTAGTCTGTTGTACATTCATTTAAAAAGCAAGTGCAGGTGTATTTAGGGATCACTCTAAGTTCAGCAGTTTGTGTGGGTGGCCCCCGGCAGGACACTGGGTTGTGCTAGGTGTGTGGCAGATCCCAGGAACGGGCCAGGGTATCAGCTGGAGTTGGGTCCTGGCTCAGTGCTCAGATGTTGGCTTTAATGTCTCTGCAGTGTGCAGTGTGAAATGCTGGCATATGGAGCACCCTCCTGGCCAGGGCCAAACTCTGCTTACCAGATAGGCTGGAGGCAATGTGCTGTCGGCTGCTCTTCTCTGCAGCATCACAGGAGCCGGCCCAGTGCACTGGTGCTTGCTGGTGGACATGCTGGCAGAAAGGTGCTCCCTTGCTGGGGTGAGAAGCTCTGAGGCACAGGGGAAGAAAGCTCCTGGTGCTGGCAGTGCAGTCGGGTGTAGGGCGATGGGACCCAGCCAGCTGTCTGCACTTCCACAGCCATCTGTCCTGCTCCTGCACAGCTGGAGTGGCCAGGAGTTAGTCCTCCGTGCTGGGAGAGCTCTAGTTCTTGCTGTGCTACCTTAAATTGAATTTTAAAATAAAAAAATTAAGTCTGCCTTGTGCTTAACTGCATGCCTTAAATGGGGAATTTTAATAACGGGCCAACAGCAGCAGTTTGGAGTATCTTACTGAGGAAAAGGTCACTGTGCCCATAAGTTATCCTAGCATTTGATCAGTGGACTCTTTTCCAAAGACTTTAAGTCTCATTATTCACTGCTTATAAAGTCACTTGAGATATAATAAGTCTTTTTATAGTAATGAAAGAACTCCCACAATTAGCCAGAAGGCAGCCATCTATCTTTTTAAACTACTCGGTTCAGAGGAGACCAGGAGTTTCAGTCGTCTGTATGTGGATGAATTGTTATGACAGTGATAAGTGTAACATTCATGTGGCGGTGCCAGCCGTGACTGAGTTCATGGAAGGGTGGGGGTTTTTTTTTAGAGGTGAAAGAGAAACTTTTCTGTTAGTGAAATGTAGAGTATGATTCCCTGAAAAGGAAAAAAGTGAGTACACATTATTTAGAGTCCTAAAATCTGCCATTCTGTCTCTTTTATTATTCTTTGGGAATTGCAGATGATTAAAGAATGTAATTAACTTGATCTCCTAAAACTTTAATGGCAACCACCTTTTGAAGAGCCTCTTCTCTGAGAAAAATACATACCCTATAAAAGAAATTGGAGAGTGAGCTTGTGGTAGAGCAGAGACCCTATGAAGTCCACAGGAGACTACAGCATTCAGTGCAAGGGCTTAGAGATAAAAAGTGTTTGTTCTGAGCACACACACTGGCCTTTGATTCTGTTTTTCCCCACCATCAAAGGATTGCTGTAAGTGGTAGGTCTCGTGAGAGATTTATTTAATGTCCTATGCACAAATAGAAAAAGTTTGCAATGATTAATGTAATAAATGATGGTCTAATTATATCAAGAACTAACACAACGTATTTTATGCATGTCACATCTAGTTTAGTCTTTATTGCCCTCAGGCAGAATCTTAATATCATCAGAAAAACTGTTTGTCAATATTAAAAGCAATTTGCATAGTAAATACACCCCAGCCTTGCAACATAACCATCTGGGTTAGCTGAGCATTCGTGTTGGTACCAGGAGGTGCTGGTGAAGGCAGATCTCATGAGTGTTCAAACTCTCCAGCTGTCACCCTGGGAGGATGATAAGTGCCAATGTTCCCAGCCTGTGGGGAGGGGACAAGTTCAGTGAGAGGGCAGTGGGAGGTCTTTGTAGGGAAGGGTTCAGGAAAGGAAAGATAGAAGGTGCTAGAATTAGCAGGCATGAGAGTCCTAGGGAGTAAAGGGTCTGCACTGATAGAAAAAGGCAGAGAAGAACTGACAGCTTAAGAGAGAGACCAAAGGTAGCAAAGCAAGGGAAGGAGGAATGAGGCTGGGAATACCTGGAAGAGGATGCAAGAAAGATGGCGATTGCAACTATTCACAGGTCTACTGGGCAGATTGAGGGAGTTGGAAAAGACAACAACTGATCACAAATGCATGTTTACCAGCAGCTGTCTCCAGGCAGCTCACTCTGAAACTAATGCAGTAATTCTTAAATTTAATTTAGTGTTTTCATTTCACGCAAACCAAGAGACCTGCAGATAATAACATATTCTCTCTTTCAAAACTCAAATGAATCTTTTCTGAGCAGTTGCTGTACTTTCTGAGCTGAACTTTCTGAGCTGTTCTGATGTTGTTGGGCATCAGCAGTAAAGGACTTGAAAGGATCTTTATGTGATGTGCATGGCTCTAACACACAGTGATGAGTTGGTGGGAATATTCTCCAGTTGCACAGACTGCCAAGCCTCATGTTATGAAGTGCAGAGATTCAGTTTGCTTTTTGGCTACAAATTAAAGCTACTAACTGTAATGATTTATAACTTGTTGGAGCAGCGATAGTTATCCTGAAGATGTGAATTGTAGCATCCAAGTGGTTTTTTAAGAGATGTCCCAAGGTGAGGACCCAGATCCTCAATGAGTCTTTAGATATGAAAATGTCCCATACAGTGTTAGAGACTGAAATGCTCACAGGCATTTGCAGAGAATGATCATTGTACCTAAATCAACCAGCTGGACGCAGGCTATAGCCATGTGTCTAAAACACCATCCATTTCCTATACTCAATACCATAAATGCAATTAAGCAGTCAATAAATTTGGGATTTAAAACCCAAACCTCCTCCTAAAGGTAGGGAGGATCTTCAGTGGTTGCTTTGCTTACAATGGACTTGAATGTTTTTTTGAAACATGGAGTATGATTCTGCACACAGAATTTAGGGAGATGCTTCTAGTGGTGGTTTTGTTTTAGTTAGAGATGACTGGGTAGAGAAGGCAAAATCGTGGAGGAAAAAAAAGCAAAGTGAGTTTCTATTTGTTGGAGAACCAAAGTTACACAACCACATCTGCATTAGTTACCTTGCTCACCAGTTTGCTGTATTAATTGCAGTTGTGATGAGAACAATTTGTCCATTCCCTGTACATCTACCTGGGGCATTTTTTCCATTCCAGTTTAAAAATCTTTTGAATTCTTTAGGATATCTTGTTAGGCAATACTTCCAGGCAGTGGTCAGCTCTTTGCCAGGGTTTTTTGGGAATGTGTCATGTCCTTCACAGAGAGGAGCTGCAGCCATCAGACCTGCCCACAGATGCACTGATCTCGGTGAACAACTGACAAAATGAAGCACAGTCTTGAGATCAGTTGAAAGAAGGGTGTTTTTTTTTTAACAACTGCTGTTTAAATGATAAAAATTGCCAAGAAGTCACTGGGTTGTCTCCCTCTGAGAGGAAGCTTTACAGAGTGGAAATAGGTATATTTCTATGTTTTCCCAGTTTTTGTAGCATTTATTTTCTCTTGCTTAGATTAAGGCTTACCCATAGGCTTTTCAGCCACAGTAGATTTCTGCTAAATACTGGGAAATAGGAGTGGTGTTGGTTACACATGGAGATGCACAGAAGGCTGCAGTACTGGATGTTGCCTGGGTCTACCCAATATTGTTGAACCAAGCACACAAACTCTCAAACAACACAAATAGAAGCTCTACATGTAACTGAGAAGTAATTCTTGTTACAAGCTGGTGGTTCAGCTTGAGGGAAGCAGCCAGAGCCTGAGTCTTCAGCAGCTTGTGTAGCTTTTAGGAGGACTGACAAGATTTCACAGTCGGGGCAGCAAAGGATCAAATTGGAACAAAAGTCACTTAACTCATCTGGCTTAGGAAGAGGAAATGTCATTAACCAGCATAATAAAAGTTGTCCCTTTACTGAACTTGCGTGAACCCTGACTGAGATAGTGGTATTGGATAATGGCTGAACTTGCTGCCTTTCAGATTAACTTGCTGAAGAAATGCAGCTTAGTACTAAACTGTAACCTAAAAGGTCAGTGTGTCAAATGCCCTTTCAGTAGATGAACTGTCACATTTGCGTTAGCAGAAGGCTCACAGTGTCCTCTCTGGCATGTGTGTCACTGGTAGCTCAAGCGTGCTATGTTGCCCTGTCCTGGCCAGGGAGGCTCACAGCTGTTGACCCTCAGCAGTGGAAGTTTTCTAGTCTCTATATGCTGAAAGCTGTAAGTCTGGGTGGAAGGTGTTCTGGTTTTGTTCTCTTTTTCTGTTGCCTGCAGTTAGGGAGGGCTCAAATTCCTGTCCTAGGGAAGAACTGATCAAACTTAAGGACAGTGTTTGATCTTTGTGTCAGTCTGCTGTCCATGGATACACGGGGGGAGCAGTAGCCTGGGTGCATTTAGGGTGAGAGACTGAAGGTGAAGAGACTGCCGTGATGAGAGCAGATTTAGCACCTGTCAGGTCAGGGGCATCGTCTTCGTGGGTGTTGACATCTCCTAGGACAGTGAGCCTTGTGTGAACTCCATCATCATGTCAGACAGCATCTCTGTCGTTTTGCTAAGAAAGCTGTGTGTCTAGACATCTCTGCTCTTGCAGAACACTTCAGTTATTCTTCCCATTGCCTTTACTGAATAAATGAAGTGTCTCCAAGGATTTTACTTCAGCAGAGCTGATCGTAAATTTAAACTTGCATATGCCAGACATTTGCTGAGGATCGGAGGTTATCTCATGAGCTGCTAATGCAACACATTTTGTGATTATTGCATTCAAGTGACTTTACATACGTTTCTCCTTTCCTTTATTTTCCCTTTTTTCCTTTTTCTCTTAATATGGAAAAAGTAAAGACTACAGGAAACATATCAACATTTCTGGCATTTTTGGTTCAAAAATTCTCACCAGTGTTAAATGATCAAGACCAGAAAAGTGTTAGAAGACAGACAAGGCAGTTTAAATTTTCAATCACAGGCACTTAAAACCTGGAAGCAGCCTTCATCAAATGACTGATTTTTCTTCACCTTTCCTTTAGAACTCATAACATGAGGATAACTCAACAACCATTTGCCTACACATTTTTGTAGTCACTGTTTTGTTATCTAGTCCTGTCCTCACTTCTCTGCTGTCCACCTCTGTGTGAGTGGGAATACGCCTGTGTGCAGTGGTGCTGCCATTAGAAGTGGCAGTTGGCCAAAGTCAGTTGATGTGTGCGTGAAAGACAAAGCCCATTTCCTTGTTTATTTTCTGATGCTGATGAAGTTTTGCATGTGGCTGGATTTAGAGCAAGAATCCAAAGGGGATGGCCAGGATCCAGGCAGCGGCCACTAGTCACTCTGGGGTAGATGTTGACAAGTGGCCCAGACTTTGCAGTGTGTCCAATAGCAGTGGAGAGGGGGAAGCATTCATTAAACTAAAGCTTAATCAAACAGGGCAGGAGGATGGTTTACATGAGAAAAGATATATTCTTTACTTAACATTCACAACTTGCTTGTGGATTAATTAGCCCATCTGCTACAACAAATGTATTCCCATGTCTTTGTGTTGACTGTTAAAAGTGACTGATTTCACTATCCACTTAAAATAGTACCCTGGATTCCACTGAATGTAACCTTTCCGAGGCAAGGAATTTATTTAATCATCCACTAAGAACCTATAAATGACTTGCTGTAAATAAGTGCTCAGCTGTCTTTGGCTCCCAGGGTAACTATATGTGAGTGTTAAGTTGAGGGATAATTCAGAAGGAAGAAAATCCTTAAAGAAGCTCTATGAAGAGAGCTTCCAACCCCATCTGCAGTACTGGCTTTAGGTTTTTCTAAAAATTCTTTCTTCTCAGCCCCAAGTGGGCAGGACTGCTGCCAGCATAAAGTAATTCAGCTATAGATTTTCTTCTGAGAAAGGAGCCATTCGTAAATTAGGTGACCTTTATGCAGATCGACAAAGTGTGTTGATGAACTTCAAGTGACAATTTAAACAAGTATTAGGTCCAATGTGCTTGCATTTCATAAGAAACCAAATAATGTGTTTAAAGTCCTCAAATTAAATAGTCATTTAAATGAAAATAGAGGTCAGCCATAGGTTCCCAGGATAAATGAAAATTTGTATCTTTTGTGATTTTTCATGTTCATGTGATTTTAAAATCTTACTATTCTTTGGAAAAAGAATTTGCATGTAAATGGCATTATTGTGAATTTATGTCTATTTCCTCAGAATTAGTGATAAGTATTGACTGATGTGAGTAAACAGAGCTTCTGGTTTTCAAAAAAAAAAGGTATTTGTATGCTATCCAAAAATCTTTTAGATTTGCTGATGTGACTCTGCATTAAAATGATCATCTTGTGCCAAAATCCATGTGGTTCAGCTGAGATACAGAAGGATTGTGTGTTTTATACTTGAATAGAGGAAAAAATTGATACACTGCTCTGTTATATTTATTCCCAAGCATTTAATTTTAGGAGAAATACCTATAGTTATCTGAAGTTTAAAAAATATCTAAAGGGACTGGGGAGTCAGGAAGGTAATTTTTCTGTTCTTAGGGCCTTAGAAATGAGAGTTCCTCAGAGAGCCTATAGGACATTCTTGTTACAAAAATCACAGAAACTGAAAAATTATGTCCTTGATAGAACCTGAATTAGAAGCAAGAATGAGCAGAGACTGGAATTGAAGAGTGACGAGAAGACCCAGGCTTGAAGCTTTGTCTCTAATTGCCTCTATTAGATGGGGCTGAGTCTGAACCCCCTGGCAGCGTAACTTGTGTTATTGGAGAGGGTTTGCAGAAACTCTCTCCTTGGGGAAATTTCTTTGGTGTTCTTATAACATAATTTGTTCTTTGACTGCGCTGGCTCTTCCTCTTAGATACCACTGATATTTTTCCATGCAAATTAGAGTATAATTAGGCATAATTTGATGGATGAAAATTTAAACTATAAAATTATAACATTAAATATTAATATTTTTGGCTTCAGTCATCAGAGAAACCATAGATAGATATGAACTGAACTTAGATGACCAATCTCGCTGCCTTTTGAATTACCTGATCACAGTCTAGGCTGCAGTGGTGTGGTACTTTTGGGTATTCCAGATATTAAACATAGAGAATTTTGAGCTTTTTTATGTATAGAAATGTGTTCAAAATTTCTAGCCTTTTCATCATAGCATACAGCATCAGGGCTAGCTGGAAAGATCAGCTGACCTTTGCATTGGTGGCTAGGTTACAGTGTGGCTATTTTGCATGTCCTCAAGAGTAACATGGGCATGAAAGTGCTGCTTCTTTGGAAGTTATGGCAGAGGAAAGATGATTCTGCCTTGGAATACTCTGGAAATGTATTGAGTTGATATATACATGAAATTAATTGTCAACAGTATCATAGCCATGCACATAAACAGACAGGACTATGGTTGCACATGTTACCTCAAATTGTTACTGAAGGCTCCTGAGTTACTGAGGCTCTTTTAAGTTTGGTGACATTGTTCTTGTTGGACTTTTTCCTTTTTGACAAGAAATTTCCAAGCATTTCTTGAATGAAGGAGTGATGTAGCAAATAAATTTTTACTTCAGCCAGTAGTTGCAGACATTGGGGAAAAGTCAGTTATGGGGTGTGTCACATTTCTGGGGAGGATTTAGTCTTAGTTCATAAAGTTTTATGAAGTTTTATGACTCATTGTCTATACAACAAAGATAAATTTGAGCATGAACTTGCAGTAGAATCCTATTTCTAATTTGCTGCTGTGTAGAGATTTTCCCAGAAATATAAATTTTCATCAGGTTTTGGTACCTTCAGATACTCACATTTCTTACTGGAAAACCCTGCCTTTCTACCCCAGCACAGGATCATCTCATTTCCACATTAGCTCGCAACAGTTAGGTCTGTGCAGTCGTCAGCAGTGGTCCCATTGCTCTGGAAACAGCAGAATAGTATTTTCTGTGTAAGGATGTTGCACAGCGCTGTGCTCAAGGGCTTAGCTACTGACTGCCATTGACAAATTAGCCTTCACATTTGGTAGTGGGCTGATGCTTGGAAATCTTGCCCCAAGCACCTGAATTCATATAAATTTAGCATAATCCAACCTTGCAGTTATGTTTTTTAATACTCTAAGGCCTCATCTAGACCAGGAGGAATTTGCTGCTTTGCCGGTAGCAGAGAGCAACCTTGGCACAGTCTTTTAATTTTGCCAAGATATGCTGCATTTGCAACATAATTTTCTCTGTTTTATTATTTGTCTGTTCATAGTAAATTATTTATTCAGTTAGTTCCCTTTTCTTGAAAGAGCAGCAGCTGACTGTTAGTCAAATCTTACAATCTTCGGTCTTAATGGTTGTATAATAGCCGCAGCAGATAAGTGACAAAACACTGAAAATTGGTCTTTTTTCTTTTTAGACATCAGAGACATGTTTATTGACATCTCCATTAATAACAATGCTATGCCAGAAATCCTTTAAAACAATTGCATGCCACAGAAAATGCTGAAATTCAAAATTAAAGGCACCCCTCCTATTTTATTTGTATTTTACAAAAATGAATAAAATAGGATGAGATAAATAATTTTAAATGACTTTCTAAATATTGTAGTTTTCTTTGCTGTGTTTGGATTCCATTGGGTGGGACAGTTATGGAAGAGTTCAAACCATTTCGCATTTCTGGCAATGATTAAAGAAACTTACTTCTCCTCCCAGCTGTATATTCCCTCTTGCATGGATACTAAAATATGGTCATCAATGTCATCAGGTGGCTTGATGTACTGCACAAATAATTAATCCCCCTATGTTTTACACCCGTATTTTTATCCTGCTTTTTCTGTAAACATTGCTATACTTTTCTGGTTTTCTCTAGGTCAATGGGAAGGACCTCTCCAAGGCCACTCATGAAGAAGCAGTGGAAGCTTTTCGCAATGCCAAGGAGCCCATTGTAGTTCAGGTTTTACGACGAGCCCCAGCTACCAAAGCTCACAGTAGCTCTCAGGATGTTCGGCTTACGGATGCCAGCACTCAGACTGACATCACTTTTGAGCACATTATGGCTCTGGCCAAACTAAGGCCTTCCACACCACCAGTTCCTGATATCTGCCCTTTTCTGCTTTCAGACAGGTATGATTTATCTTCTGCTGTTTACCTGTGGGATTGAGGCACTGAAGTCTTGTAGCCTTCTCTTGAAAAATCTCAGGAACACCTTAAATAAATTGTAAATGTCGTTGATAACCACTATCCCATTCAGGCTCCAGTTTCCTAAACTCTACTTGTGGATTAGGGCTACAGGAAGGAATCTCGGCCATGTTTACTTTGTATTCATGTGTCTGTTCATCCATAGCTAAGCCCTAGTCAAGAAGAAAAACACTTCCATGTTCCAAAGTACCAAAAAGGCTTTTTCAGACCTAGAAAGAGCTTGTCTTGTTTTCTGTTCTTCCAAATTTCTTACCAAAAAAAAAAAAAATCAAGGAAGGATTTAATATTCAGGTGCCCTTATCAAGAGCAAAGCAATTCCAAAAATAGAGATCAAAAAGTACCATTTTACCTGTCATATGACAAATTATATGAATTAAATTATTCCTCAGGTGAATTCTTTGGAACTGAATTGGATGGAAACACCAGCAGGTGGTGCTTATACATTAGTAGAGTGTAGGGTTCTTCCTCTTTTGACTCCACCTTATAAGTAACATCATCTAGTGAGTGACCCCAGATGGCCTTAAGGACCCTCTGTGGCCTGCAAAACTATAATAGCCCTAGAGCTTTTTCACTGCCTTGCTGGCATGTTGTGCATCTCTGTAGAATTGATGCTAATGCAGAACATGCCACTTTTGACTTTGGTGTAGGTCCATTTTTCAAAGTTCTAGGTAAGATGGATTGAGTTTACTGCTGACTGCTGCACAGCAAGGAACATGATGCATGTATTTCCGAGCTGTTACTGGATATTTCTAAACTGCGGGCTACTGTTATTGAAGTTCCCATGCCTTCAGCATGGGGAAGAGTTTTCTACCTCTCCTAAGATAGATCCATTCTGGGTGCTGCATGGTTGGGATCTAGCCTTGGTTCTACAGCTGTTGTAAAAACCTCATTTTTTGTGTTCCAAGCCCTTTTAACAGTGCATGACATTTGTAACTGTGCTGTTGCTCCAGTGCACTTCACGACCCTGTTACCACTTTAACAGAAGAGGATAATGCAAGTTCTTTTATGCAAATTCTTGAATGGTTTGTGAGCCTGGTATGGCTTGTAGATCGCATGTTCAAGCCTTTGACTAGATAATTAGTGAATTGCCCCTAGCCATGATGCAGCACCTGAATCTGGAGCTAGCTTTATGAGTGTAAGGAATCCAAAATTGTCACAATGAAGCAGTTTGGCCCAAACCAGACCCTTTTAAGAAAACACCCTGTGTAAATTTGACTAAAGATTAACCCAGCAAAATTAACTCCGACAGAGCATGAGCTTTTGAAAAGAAAACAGCCCGTGCTGCTTCTAGTACAGTTCCTTTCAGGCTGTCAGGTCATTCAGAGTAGCACTGCTGAGATGAGAAAACTACAAAGATGTTGTGGGAAGGGGGGAATGGGGGAGAGGTTTATCACCTTTTAATTTAAAAAAAAAACCCTATTGTCTCATCTACTGTTGTTGTACTGCTTTGTTCCACATAGCTGCCATTCTCTTCACCCAGTGGAGCATGAATTTTATGAAGGTAATGAGTATCTTTCCAGCCTGCCTGCTGGTGCAGATAGAGCAGAGGACTTTGAGTATGAGGTAAGATCATGGGCACACTTCAGCCTCTCTTTCTATTGTTACAGATATGGCATTGACACAGCTGATAGCAGGCTCCTCTGAGAAAAAGTAGAGTGGGAATACTTCTTAAAAATAATCACAAAGACTGTTTTATGTTATACCTCTGTGATGTCACAGGACTTACTTGGGCTAGTCTAAATATGTGAAATATGAAAACAGAATTCTGCAGTGGGTGACTACATACAAGTCTAGGAAGCTTATTAAAAATGTTCTGGCTTTGTGCAGTGGAGACTGCGACTCTGATGCTTTTCTTTAGTAGATTTAACACTTTAAACCAGGCCTTTCCACAATTAAAAATGGTTACTGGAAGCTTAATTGCTTTCCCCCTTCCACCTCTAATTTTCAGAATCAATTTGCCTTGTATCTCATGCCTTAGAAATCAGTATTCCAGATCTTTGGGGGTGTACTTGAATGTTTGTAAGACCATGCTTCAAGTTAGAAAACTAATATAGTTTTTATTACTTGCTCCTTGATATTTGACATTGTAAGTATTGCAATTATAAGAAATTGTGCTCTGTACCACAAATCTTCCTTAGCTGCTAATGCATTTCACTCTCCAGTGACAAGGGCAGATGTGTTTCTGAGTCACTGGAAAATCATTATGTGAGGCTTCCCAAAATGATAACATGTGATTAGTGATGTTGCTCTTCATTAGATTTTCATTTCAATATCTAAATAGTCTACTTGTCAGTCAGTCATTAGCTTTTCATGTTTTCCACTCTCATCCAGTAACAAAATATTTATAGGGGCAGGCATAAGAAGCAGATGGTTCTCTTTATTATTAAACAGTGCTGAGTCTTTGCATAAGTTCAAGTTACTGTATTTTAAATAAGAATGGTTTTAAATAATTAAATACCTTTAATACAAGATTAAAAACATCCTATCCTTCTGTTTCCTCTACCTTAAGAAACCGTTTTAAAGGTTTCATATAACTGGATGACATTTCAAAATTAAATGAAAGGTGAAAGCTTTGGCAAATATGCGGTGAGTTCACTCTTATTGTGTCTTTAAGCTCTAAGATGCTCAACTGCAAGTTCAGCCCGTTGTTCTTCTAGCAGCCTGGGAAATCTGAAGTTCTTCCCCCAGGAAGCAGAAAAATCAAATAACATCTACTTAGTGAATCTCATCAGAACAAGCAAACTTTTATTTGAAGTCCTCAAAAAATCATTGCCAGGGATTAGTGAAATCATTATTTCTTCCCAGTTGGGTTTTGGTGTGGTATCTCACAGCATAAGAGACTCAGACCTCAAGTTCTATTTTGACTTCCCATGTGTAATATAATATTAAATTTCTCTGTCAAGTGTGTTTGTTCATGGTACTTGTTTCTGAAATGTAATGGAAGCTATTTTTTCTGGTAATATTTAAATTAATTAGTAATGCAAGCATCTAGAAAAAAATTTTATTGGTAAAATAAAAAATAATTTTCACAATTCAATAAGAATATCAGTGACAATTTTTAAAGTCCTCTTTGTGGCCATTATTAACCCCTAATAATAGCTGGCATAAATATTGTGACAACAGCAAATGTTTGGGCAGGTTCTCAGTTGCCTGTAATCTCTGCTAATCACACCATCATAGTCATTAATTTGCTGTCAGCTGTGATTCAGTTGCCCAAGGCATATTCACTGAGTGACTGAAATAAAGTGTTTCATATGAAATTTAAATAGGAAAGGAACTGTCTAGACTCCTTTGAGAAGAATATTTTCTACTAAATAAGAAATTTTTGTAGGAGAAACAAGAACATCTCACAGCCTTTAATTAGCAGAGGTCTAAACATGAAAGACAATCCCAAAATTTAAGCTCGTATGGTAATATTGTGGTTTAGTTTACTCATCGGTTGTATTATCTGTAATTTCAGGTCCTTGTAAGACATTATTAAGCTCCGTTGCTTAACTAGGGATCTGGAAAAACTGAGAGCATGGTCCTGAGAGATATCCATCTCCATCCCAAAAAAAGTCTCAGAGCCAAAATGGAGTTCCTAGCTCCTGTTGCCAATCCCAGGGAGAAGCAGCAGGACAGTGGGTGGAGCGGAGGCTGTGGTCCAACCCTGTCACAGTCTCTACAACAGCATTGCCTTAGGTGTCACCTGCTGTGGCCACTCAGTTCCTGTATAGACGGAATTGCCCTGATGTGTTCTGGTCCCTCAATTATTCCAGTATTACTTACAGTGAAACAGATGTGGGAATCCAATTTTTTTTTAAATAGAATTTTTGAAGGGTTGTTTTTACCCAGCTGCCTGATCTAATTTCTAGCATAGCTGCACAAGTTGCACTGCTGTGGCAGCAGCAACAGGGAAGGAAAAAATTGCCCAAGTACTTGGGAAGGCAAAAACTGACAAAAGATGAATAAAAATCATCACTGTCCATCCACCATCTAATGGTGAAAGCAGCAAGGAGAAGGGGTGCAGAACCTCTGCTCATGCCACCCCACAGTCTGCAGGCTGGATGGAAGAAGCACAGGGTATTCTCTGTCTCACACCGATCGATTTCTCTGGTGTTTAGAGGAAAGAGGTTTATTGTTATTACTATGCTTGATTTGGAAGGAGGATTGTATCAGTGTTCCTTGATTTTATCATTGCTTTTTAATTTGTAACAACTTTCTGGTGTGAACTTTAGCTAATCAGACACAGCAAAAATCCTATCAGGTATCAAAAGCATGGTTCAGTTTCCAAAGTGCACATTAGCCTTCCCATTGTACTAAAAGGATGCAGATAAGCAGCTCGCAGGTCTCCATGGCAAACTATACTTTTTTAATGGATTAAAAACCAAACCTGGAGAATTCAGAAAGGAATTGAAACAAGACAGGGAGCAGAAAAAGAACTAGAGCAACACCTCATTATTTCCTAGAAATGGTTCCTAAATGAAGAATGCATTAGTTCTGAGACACAAATCCAAAATACTCAGCCACATTAGGAAGTAAGTAAATAAGATGACTAGCAAATGAGGTGCTGTAAACAAAAATGTTTTCCAAGAAAGGGAATGTCCTGACAAACTCCAATCACTTTGGTTCTTGCTTACAAATATGTGCTAGTGTTTAAATACCTGAGTTATCACCATAGGAAACCAACAAGAGGATCACATATGATAGCCAGCACTGGGGATATGGACTTATACTTACAGTGGTAGGATTAGACACTTACAAGACTCTTCTACTCCAGTTGTAAGCTAGAAAAGCCCAGTGGGTTGTGCTCAGATTGTTGCAGTGCAATGAACTCAAGTATGAGCCAATTGCCTTGGAAGGATGAACTCCCAGGGAGGCTCATTAGGCTCCGTGCAGTACCATACATTAAACAAATGGCTGGGAAGATGATGAAGCTGGGGGATTGCTGATTGCCAATTTGAGCATCCTTACGTTGCTACTGCAAAAGTTGTCCTAAAAGGAATCTGAATTGTTGGTAGATATTGAGACGAGGGCAGAACCAGCATCAGTCAGTATTGGCAGAAAGACACAAAAAGGTTTGCAATTCTTGCATAGCCAGATACTCATGAGAACTTTTAAGAAGCAGGAATTGACTGATTTGTAAGTGCTCAGTTGAACTTGCAGTCAATATCACTGAAAGAGAGCCAAAGATAGTCAGGACAATTCCTCCCGGTCTGGCTATGCATGGCTGTTGTGCTGCTGGAATTATATCAACTGGGTTTAGAGTGTGTGTCACACTGGTACCAATGAGGTGAAAGGACTGAAAGCATTACAGTCCCCAGTAAATCTCTGTTAAATGTGGCTCTAAAATCTGTAAGAAGAATAGAGGCTTCTGATGCTAGAGAGGAGTAAATAAGCTAATGGATGTGCACTTACTTAATAACATTTCTGAACCTACTACCCAGGAAAGAGAAGCTTCATATACCTGGCTTGGAACATTAGCAGTAATACAGAAATAAAGGAGATAGAATCATTTAAATAGTGGAACAGTTAAAAAATAGATAGAAAAACAACAAAGAATGTTGCAAAGACAAAGCTAGTCAAAAGAAAGTATCACTAATGTCTGATCCTACATATTCAGTCTAATGAGACAAAAGAAAATAAGATAATACAAGCAGGCACAAGCTGGTAGTGTTGTTTAGCCAACAGGTCCTTATTCAAGGGCAGAGACTTTCATGCCATGTATGTCCTGAAGTGGCTTTTGAGCAAAAGGAAAATGGGAGGTGATTGTTTTCTGCTGGGGGATTACAGCTTTTAAAACCTCATATATTTCAGATAGGAAAAGATTGTTAAATCCAGCTGAATGCTTCTTGAAAACTGCAAAGCAGACATCCTTGAGAAGGAATAGCAGTGGGTTCAGTTTGTGGTTGTTGCATACATGAGGAAGACTAGGCTGAAGTTTGCTCTCAAAACTGAGGGGTTTTTTTTGGAGGAAGGTTGGATGTTAGTCAATGTGGATGTGCAAAGGAGACCAGAATAATTGCGTAAAAGACTTTCCAGCTTAGGTTGGTTTTATTTTTAGGTACGAGTGATTGTTTCTGCTTTCAGGAACCTGGAAAACCACATCAACAGTCCATCATGCCAGGATTAACATTTTCAAAGTGAAAAAGGGAGAATGACAGCCATTGTGTTAGCCTGCCTGTGTCTGATGACTTGAGTTTTAATGTGCACCACTGCTAGTGTTGACAAAATAGGACAGTGTGAAAAGTTGCTAAGGGTAGAGTTGACCCTATATGAAATTATGAGGTACTCTGATGATCTTCATTTAAGGTCTTACAAACCACTGAGTTGTTTTATTTTAATTTTTTGCCCAGAAAGTTTGTGCACATTACTAAATGAGTCATATGCAGGTGAAATCTTTCTGTGGTCAGTTTTTATGCAGCCTTTGGTGTCCAGGCTCCAATGAAAGGATAAGAGTTCTTGGAGGAAACAACAGCCACAAAAGAGCATAATATTTTGAGAAAAAGCCATGTGAGATTTTTTCCTCTTGGAACATGAGCTAGAAACTACACACATGCTATTTGGATTCCTCCTGTGCTCTAGAAAATAGACTTCTGAAAATTAGAATATTCATACGCAAGTTGCTTTACTCCATAATCAGTACCTCTTTCTAAGCAGAGCTACCCATAGTGCTCTGAGGGTTGTTTAATATTTCAGGGCAAAAATTATTACTCCTAAGATCATGTTCTGATTTGTAGACTCAAGGGACAGATTCTTCCATCAGAACAAGGAAATAAATGTGTGCATATGCATGTTGAATATAAGTGCTAATTTATGATTATGCACAGCCATTCATTTAAAAGTTTTGATAAGTATTTGCACTCATAAATCTATTAACTGTAAATTTAGATTAGTCCTTCAAGTTTACCATTGGCCTGATCCAAACCTGTTGAATTTGCTAAGGTTTCCTATTGACATGACCATTTCTGGATCAGGTGCTGTTGGCTGTTTTCACAACTGAGCCAAAGTGGGCCTTGAAGAGAGATAAGCTAGAAACCTTTCAGAATTGGCTGTAAGTCTTTTTGTAGACCTCTTTTCACTGAACACTTAAAAGTTGCATAGGGGAACATTTTAGCCTGCTCTCTTTGTTTCTCTTACTGTATCTCAGCATTGCAGCAGATGCAATGCAGCAGTAACACATTGGTTCACTCTTCCAGTAATACTCTTCCCATTGTGATGAGGGAAGGTATTTCAGAAGCAAATTCAAATTTACCATTTCTGTGATATTACACTTTTGAAGTGATTGATTTCTTGGGTATTTTTCCTTAGAACTAAAGGATGAGTAATTTTGTTCAGATTAGCAGTCTGAGTGAGGCTGTTTATCTGAATAAAGTTGCTTGAACACCTATCTGTATTTATGGATTGAGGCTTCATGGACCACTGAAATGTGGTCTCCAGAGATGTTCTGAACAGCCCACCACTGCTGTAATAGTCCAGGAGAGACCTGTCTGCCTGGTGAATTCCTATTAAGACCTTTTCAACACATGGATTACTTAACCAGTAAACCAAACAGATCTATCTTGTAAATACATATTTAGGGCCTTTTTAACATGAGGATTACTGAGCTGATAGCCTGTAACAGCTCCCTCCAGAGCTGTGATAGGCTGCAAACACCCCTGTGTGAGCATTATGGGAGCTTGCAGCAACACAACCAGAGCTCCTCCTCAACTGCTAGCACCTGAACAAACAGCTTTTATGGAAACAGCTTCTGTGAACACACTGCCAGCACTGCTGATTGCTGCAGTCAGGCTCTTTTGTTTTGTTACTTCATGAGTGTTTCTGCACAACGAAGCTAACTCTGTGACTTGCTATCAGGTTTTGCTTGGGTTTTTTCTATATTTCCTACTGTGATTGGAGTATTTTACCCTGAACTTCTTAAAATTTGGCCTGAATCACAAAAAGAGCCTTTAGGAAATAAAAGGCAGTTTTTTAATTCAGCAACTGCCAGACATAATTTTAAAGTAAAAGCTTCAAGAAATAAGGATCCTAATGGAGATACAGGTGATGTAGTTTAGAAGAGCTGAAATGGTGGACAAGGTTGTGTCTTTCCATTGTCATCAGACCTGATTGATGTGTTAAGAGGAATAGGCACAGACTTGCTGTGGTGTAGATTTTCTGTGGAAAAAGCAGATACTTCTCACCTCATGCCTTACCTTATGGAGCTCCTGTTGTAGTGGAGGGACTGAACTGACAGCTCAGAGTCAGCTTAGATAAACTGGGACTTCATCGTAGAATCATGGAATGGTTTGGATTGGAAAGGACCTTAAAGATCATTTAGTTCCAACCCCTCTGCCGTGGGCAGTGACACCTTCCACTAGACTAGGTTGCTCAAAGCCTCATCCAGCATGGTCTTGAACCCTGCCAGATATGGGACATCCACAGCTTTTCTGGGTGTCTCACCACCCTCACAGTAAAGAACTTGTTCCTAATATCTAATCTAAATGTGCCCTCTTTCATTTTAAAGCCATTACCCCTTTTCCTATCATGACATGCCCATGTATAAAGTCCCTCTCCAGCTCTCTTGCAGCCCTCCTTTAGGGTTGTATTGGGTTTGCAAGGGCTGGGTTTT
>WBMZ01013064.1:0-15568 GCA_013400975.1 Atrichornis clamosus
CAGTGTGGACGGTCCCGGGCATGGCCGGCAGCCAGGCCTTGTTCAGAACAGGGCACGCTCCTTCCCCTGATGCCATCAGAGCTGCTGAGGAAATTCCTCTGCTGCTTTGCACTCTCTCTTCTCATCATTGTGTTTAATGGTGGTCTGCCCTGTGGAGGTGTTTAGTCTTTTTTTTGGTTTTTTTCTTTGTTTTCTTGTTCTCTACATTGCTCTGAGTTTCACAATGTAGTTAGGTGATATAGTTGCAACAGAGCTATTATTTCTGTCAATATAGCACAGTGTTTTCATAACAGCTTTAGTGACTAAGACATCAAAAATCTGAAAGAATAAAGGAAAAAAAAACTTTTCCCCCCCCTCAATAAACTTCTTTATAGGTTTTAGTATATATCTGAGTAGGCGCGTAGAATCCAAACTTAACTTACAGAGGTCTGTTCTTAGGTCAACATCATTATTTTGAATGTTGCTTGCCTACTCAAGATGGTGTTTCACATTTGGTGAAACACAGGGTAAATGTTCACTGGTAGCCGCAAACGGCTGAACATTATAAAAAATATTTTAATAATTATCAGGGAGAGAAATTCACCATTGAGACAATTCATTTAAAGATAGGAGTGGATTTTATCATGTGTTGCTTGTAAATTAGTACTATAAGGTGACAAAAGAAAATCTCTAAGGTTGGTATAGAAATTGCTGCTTGTAGTTTTACAGTCTGTTCCTTGTAAGAGATCAGAATAGATTCTGATATTAATCGCTCCTGGCTTTAAAATTAGTGATTTTAGGTATGCATCAGAGTGGTAAACTTTTGCAAATTTAGTTCCAAAGGTGGATTGTTGAGGGATCGTTGAGGGCTTTTGAAAAATCTCTGCCTTCTGGCATTACTCCTTTGGGCAGATCTATTTCAAAACGTATCTTTAGGCTGTTGACTTATTTTAAAAGCAAGACATAGAAAGGGTCAAAAGAGACAGAAGAAACTCTCCTTTAACTAAGTTAGTTGGGTTTATATAATAAGGTGAAACTGAAAAGCCTTTCCAGGCAATTTGAGCCACTAGACAGACACCTAAGGGTGTAAAATACTTGCAGGTTGCTGGTCTCCTGGCAGTGTCTGGTGCTGAGCCAGTTACTGACACTCTAAGCATAAACTAAATAACCACTCTCCTGCCAAGATGGCCTCGAGGCCTAATATTTCTGATGTTGCAACAGCTTTTCACAGGGGATGACTCTGAGGATTTGAGTAATCTGTAGTTTTATTCCACTTACAGACTAAGGGGCATTATCAGATGTACAAACCAGTTCTCTTTCAGTGAATTAACCTCCTGTTTTAGAAGAAATGACTAGAGCATGCTGACCTGCTTGGTTATCGACACATGCTTTGAGAAACAGAATCACAGCTGTTGGCTCACACTGCTGTGTGCAGGAACAGCCTGTTCAGAAAGACAAAGGACTTCGTGAGCAATACATTTCCTAGAGTCACCCTTCCCTGCAGGAATGTGCAGGAGTTTCCTGGGCAGAGTTGTCTGGAGGTAATAAAAGCAGTAGAAGTGTGCAAGCAGTAGAACTGCAATGTCAGAGCTCTGTCGTGGATCACTCTGGGACTTTGCCACCGAGGTGTCCTCCGTCTCAGCCTACCCCTCTGCAAAGAACTATTCATTCTCCATTGCAAAATTCTGTGAGATCATCATACTAAAGAAAAGCTGAATATTTATTCCTAACTTTCCATCTCACTTTGAGTGCATGTAAGAGGGAGTACATTGCTTATTTCATGATGGACGTACCTGGAATTGTAGAAGATTATTGTGTGATACATAATTGGAGAGGATTAATTAATTTTTTCAATGCTAGTCTCAGCTTTGCAAAATGTTTTAAACCAATGAAAAAAATAAGACCTTGATATATTTAATATATTTCATATACTTATTTAAGTATATACCCCCACAAAGGATGTGTAGCTTTGCTGGTGCAGTGAAGCACTCTGCTACTCAGAGCCCATAACTAAATACTGTTTGATAGCAAAGCAATTCTCTTGCAGAAGAGTGGAGCAGTACCTTCAGAGTTCAAGAAGAGAGGGTATGGTAGGAACAGAAATATGTGGTGCTCAGCCTTGACTGTCTAGTGGAGATATTGCCAGGATGAAGACCTTTAATTCACGCAGGCTTAAGGGGGAATCCTGGCCATATTGCAATCATTGTTTTTCAAATTAGGACAATTTTCAAATGTGCAAACAAACAAAATCCCACTAAACTGTTCAAATTAAATTATTCCCATTTAGGACTGCTACAGATGAGGTTTTTTTTTCATCATCTGTCTTCGGATTCTGGCTGATTCTTCATGCAAGGAATGTGTAGCATTTTGAAAAGGGTGATTGTCTTTGCAGATTATATCACTCTAGATGGCTTTTTGAGGTGCTACATATCTTATATAATCCTTAGGCAGATTTCAGCAGAGTATGGTGCAGACACAGTGTATGAATGTTGATATTCTTTATATTCAGGAAACAAGTAGCTGAGGGAGAATCTTTGACCACTCCACAATGGGTTCTTATTACCTGTTCTCATCCTTAACGTTGCAATATCAATCAAATTAAAAAAAAGTATAGCTTTTTCCCTGAGCAGTTAACAAGTGCCATGAAGATGGATGTATGGATACAGATTTGAACATGACTGGCATGGAAATCTTGAGGGGGAAGCATCATGGGTCAGAGGATTTGCAATGCCAGTAGCTACCTCAATTCAGAAAGGAGGAAGGCATACATCCTGCTTTTAAAAAGGAGAAAAAATCCATAGTGAGAGTGAGTAATGACTGAATCATGGAAACTTTCTCTGTGGCTGCAGGGTGAACAGCAGTGAAAATCTGTATTTGACTACGTGAGAGCTGCTTAGAAAGGGCCCTGCTGAGATACTGACTGCAAGAGGGGCTTGAGTCATGTTCTGCTGAGCTGGCTCATTGATTGGCAATTAGATATTTCTATTGATGAGGACTCTGGAAAAAGAAATACTTAGCTTTGTTTCACTAGCAGCCTGCATGTGGGAGGGTAGCTGGATCTCGCTGCTCGGTCAGCAGAGTGCCAGCAGTAGGTGTTAATGTGCCCAACTAATTGGTGAGACAGGCCAGTGTAGCAGAGACACAGTAATGATTGCATCTCAGGATTCTCAGAATACACTTTTATGTTTTGTTGCTGCCCAGAAACATCTGAGATCAAATTATTTAGGTGACTAAGCAGAGCAAAATAATGCTTAAGTTGGTAGAGAGCCAGGCTGTTCATTAGCAAGAGGGAATTAAGGCATTATTATAATAAGCATGGGATACCAGGTAATGCTACCATATTTATTATTATTTTTTAAAATTCAGTTGCAAACTCCCTGTTCCTCTTTGTAATGGTCACTGCAAAACCTCAAAGCAGTGCTGAGAACAGCTGATAACTTTTTACTCTTTTTGCCTAGTGAGTTTTTATTATTTTGTGTAAGAGAAACATGTTTGGCATAAACCAAAGGTATGTAAGAAGACCTTAGACTGGACCTCTAACTGGTACTGTATGCAAAATGTGCAAGAAAACAAACGTCTCTGATGTCAGATACTATTTGGATACTGAAGCATGCTGTAGTTTAAAATTGATTCTAAAATTTTTTCCACTTCTACTAAGCAAATATTTGTGGTATATCCAGCACTGTGGAAATAGTGTATTTTTAGGAGAACATTTTCCGATTTATCCTGACTCTTTCATTATTTTGTAAGGATAAGAGAGCCGATAAGTGCTATCGAAAGGTGTGTTTGTGCCTGAACTGAACAAGGATAAATCACATTCATGTAGCTCTAGATTGACTATTCAGTGTTTGACTCCTTGGAAAGATTTGCATCATCTTTGATGGAGATTATTTCAGAGTACATCACCTGAATTGTTGTCAGGTTTTCTGTGGCAATTTGAAGTCAGTAATTATCAACTCTATTGAAAAAAATGGACTTTAATATCGCTGTAATGGAGATGGGGAAAATATTATTGTGTCATAGTAATTAATGCTTGGCATCATTTGTCTGCAGACAAGAGTTGAATAGTTTATCTGTGGGAATCGTTTTGATCTACCCTTTTCTAATGTCATTGCTCATCCTTTGCTGACAGATTCCTGTGGTTTCAGAACAGTAAATGTGCATCCTTAGAATCGCACCAAAGGCTCTTTGATAAGAAATATGGACTGATAGTCCACGTGGTCGAGTGCTTTCTTAGTGCTTGGAGAAGATCTCACTACAGCCATCTGGGGTTTGTCAGTGGTGGGATTTTTGGTTCAAGAGTCTGAGTGTGAAGTAGATGACACAATTCTCAAGGGTGAATCCTAGAACTTATGTTTGTTGGAGGAATTACCTTAAATAGGGATTGTTTGGCTTATCTTCATGAGATTTGTCTTATTATGGACTTTATAAAAGAAAACCGGGTGCATCTTATATAGCTTCCAGCATGTAATATATTTGTCATTTCAGAGCTAAAGTTTCTGAAAGGACTCTCTGAAACTTAGCTTGTCTTCAGATTTGGTACCATTTGATAGCTCATATCTAAAAATTTAGGCTTTTTTCCTTTAGCAATTACAGCCACTCTGCTATTCTCTTGGATATAATTGTCTGTACATGATATAAGAACAAGATTTCAGTACCTCAAAGATTATTTCTAGAGTTACTTCATATTCACCTCAGAGTAACTGAGAAGGAATTTGGTTTGTGAACCTTTAAATTAGGGGAAGAGAAAGGGCCAAGGTTCCTATCAGAAGCTGCAGATTCTATTCAGAAGCCTATTCACAACTAATCTATATACAGTAATTATCATCAAAACATTTTAGCCAATTACAATTTTAAGAAATTTGTTTGTACAATGACTCTATAATTAAGGAAGCTATTTTCATGTAAACCTAAAATTTAATTGAGTATTAGAGCAGACAGGTCACTGATCTTTGGAGACACCAAAATGTCTAATTTGTACTGAATTCAAAAGGCTCTTGATCAAGATCATGCACTAAGTCTGTAGAGGGGTAGATAAATTCCAATTCCTGCAGTGTTGATATGCGTGTGCCTCTAGTGAATGGAATATTTCTGAATACTGTTTCAAATACATATGCAAATTGAAATGAAATAGAATTAGCTCTTAGAATCTGAAATTCTTAAACTGAAGGGTTAGAAAAACACGTGTATTCATCAGGATCTTAGGAATTTCTTGTAAAATTAAGGTTATTGAATAATCTTATATCATCTTTGACCATTGGTGATAATTAGGTTGTGGTAATTCTTAATCATTTCAAGGATACATCTGAATTTGCATTTATTCTGAGTCTTTTCAGCTCATGGCCCTTTTCTGTGGAGTCACCTCACCTCAAAAGACTTCCTTTCAAGGTGACCAATGGAAACTTTTTAGCAGAGTATTTTGATCAGCTGGGCTTTCCTGTTTGCTTGTAGTCTTTTCCCCCTACTTTTCTTCACTCCATTTCTTTTGTGGTTTTTGTGGCCAGTACTTATCTTGTAATTTTCAACACAACCACTTTTTGCTTTCTGGACATTTTTGTTTAGCTTTGCACTACTCTCCTGTGCCTGTAAATTGATACATCATAAATAAATCAGGTTGTGATGTGAGTGTGAATAAGATTTAACTTGAATATAGAGTCAGTGTCATTGTAAATGATAAAGGAAACAGCCTGTAATCATATTCTGAATGTGGATTCCTAAAGCATTGGTAAATGTTAATAAATAAACCAAAGACATCTTCTATTGTATACCTTTTTTATTGATATATACAACCATAATCCTAAAATATTTATAGAATGAAATGGGAAAATATATTTGCTACTCATCTTTCACCATGAAGAAACTGTCAATAAAAGAAAACATAAAGAAATGGTGAAAGTGCATAAAAATAAAGTAGCTTGGACAAATATTGTCCCTGCTAGATAATTTATCAGGCAGGCTGAGCAGAGTTTTGTCCCAGGTTTGAATCATTCAAAATTTGCCTATGTAGTGGGAGGGAAATTCTCAGTGTGTGCCTGATCTGCTCCTGTTCGTACAAAAGAGACTCAGAGCAGACTGGAGAGGGTTGAAAAGCTTTGTGCTGAGTGCCCCAGGGGTCTGTGCCAGCACTGCTCACTCCTGCCCTAGGCTGGGAGGCCAGGCCCGGCTTGGGAGGACTTCTTCCTAAAGTCAGCTTTTTCCCTGCCCCATGTCTGGATTTAACCGATGACTCCTATTGCACGATGTAGAGAAACCTGCTGCTCATCCTTCTGACCTCAGCTGTGTGATGAGCACTGAGGCAGCGCCCTGTGGGAGACTCCTCCAGTTTAAAGCGCTGAGATGGTTCACAGCTGAGCTCCTGCTGCTCACCAAAGCTGCCTCACACCATTGAAAACCTCCCGTGGCGGCAGAAAGAAAGAAAGAGGCTGGAAGCAGGAATGTTGCTTGGCATTGTGTAAGGGCAGCTGGGCAAGGGAAATGAATGGATGGGAAAAAGGATGAGGTTTCTGTGTGAAATGCAGTGGCTGCACCATGGTTAACACAAGGAAACTGTTGCAGTAGTTTGAAGACCACCTATTGCTTTTTAAGTCTTTGAAATAGGTTATATGATGCAGCCAACAGGCAGCTTGGTGTCTTTGTCATGGCAAGGCCCATAAGAAGGGAGTTGGTGTCTTACCAAACCTAAATCAAAGTGGTAGAAAGATTTAGTCTAGAATTCACAGTGTGAGATTGGCAGAAACAGATCTTTCATCAGTTCCTCCCAGGAATCTGTTGATATAAAGCAAGTGCAGCAATAAGAATTCATTCTGAAATATGAGTACCTTGGGTTAAATTTAATGGTGTGCCCTGAAATGAAGGACAGCCAACTGAAAAAACAAGTTGTTTGGTAATGAAGTGTCCAAATTCTAGAACATTCCAGGTTGTGCAGTGCAATCCTGGTAGATCCACTGTTTTTGTCATAACGCTCCTAACTAAAACCAACTTTGTTGAAAGGTATGACAGTGTTTAGCCTAAGATCTTTCCCTCCTTGAAGAAAGATTGTACTGAGAAAGGCTTTTCTTCTGCTAGCATTTTCTTCCCTCCTGTATTCAGTAGATTGGAAGATATAGAGGGATAACAAAAATGAAGGCAGACAGGACTAAGTGAGAGACCTACAAATGGGTGTGAATCAGTGTCTGGAGCTTGGGAAGCCAGGTGGAGTTGATAGTGAAAAGAGAAATGTTTTCCTGATTTCCATGATTCTAGCATGGAAATTTAGTTTCCAAATTTTGTTTGTGGCATTTCACTCATTGACTCTGTCAATTGAGGGGGAAAAAAGAATTCCCCTGCAAGATGAAGGAGGTGCACACAGTGTGTGCTATGTATTCATACCCTGGAATCCAGGGTATGTGGCAAGGCAATGTGCAAAAAGCCACACTCAAGCACTTTACAGAGAAGTTCAGTGCTGAAATAAGATGTCTGTGAGCCTGGAGAGGTGAAGCAGAAATCACCAGCTGAACCAAGCATGTATTATCTAAGTAGATTGTCTGTGACAAGACACCACAGAGATGACACAGCAAGCTCAGGTTTTATATCTTTCAACAATAAAAAGAGCTAAAATTTTTCCTCTGGTCCTTGATGGTTACTGTTTCTCAATAGATCATGGTGGAGCTATTTGATTTCTAGTAATCTGTGCCTTCTTCAGCTGTAGATAGAAACTGAAATTCTAATAACATGGACCAGGTTATCACCACGGTAATGAGATATCTTGTCTCAGCTTGTGAGGTTTTGTCACTAGGAATTTCATTGCTGTACAGGGAACAGCAGGTGAACTTGCCCGTATAGCTAAAGAGAAAATGAGGGCTGCTTTTTACATAATCCACGACAGATGTAATTTGGAATGTGCTTCAGAATACATTAATATGGCTTTTGTAAGCAGTCGTATAATTGGCAATATGTTTCAAATGCCCTGGATGTTTAGCTTGGGCAGGGGAGGAAAAGCGATAGCACCATTTGCAGAAGTTGCTTTGGAAACTCAGTCTGCAGTCAAACTTTGCGTGCCCATAACTTTCAGGCAAAATACATAAACAAATGCAGTCCATCACTTTTCTGTGAAGGGCCAAATGAGGCGAACTGAAAAGGAAGGATGAATAATAGGGTATGAGGCAATTCAGGTAAATATCACTGCATTGAACGCAGCAAGGTTTGAGATCAAGAGAGAAGGATAGAGGGAGTAAGAGAGAGGTGGCCTTGGTGCTTCAGGGAAATTTTGTTTTCTGCCCTTTGGAATAAAGGAGCTCATGGGTGACTGTGTGTGTGATGAGTCAAGTTGTCTCCAAGATGGACACTGTTACAAATGGGAGAGGGTGATTAAACCGTGATGAGTCTGAGGTGAACGACCCAAGGCACCCCCGTGATCACCCCAGGCACCCTGTACTGCACACCGTGGACCCGCCCCCCCCAGCAATTCACGCTAAAATTCGTGTCTCTTCTGGAAAGATGGTCAGTATTGAGTGAAAAACCGCAAGAAATGGGCCATCTACCTCAGCCAGTAAGTAGCAGACAGCATGTGTCTCTCCTCAAGTCTTTTTTCCAGTTTTGATTTCCAGCCATGGAACTCTGTTTTCATCACACCCTCCATGATCAGCAATACTGACCATCAGTCTGTTTCTCTTGGTACTGCTAGGCTGTGGTCACATTCTGCTTCTTCCCTGTTTGATTGCTGGAACTAAAAATGCAGATGTCTTAACAGGTAGGGTGAGAGTAGCACCCTAGGAGAAGAAGGCAGAATTGACCTAAATTGAACTATTGTGTTTAGGAATCAAAATAATTCTGAACAGGAAAACTGAAGGAGGAAAAAACCCCAACAAACCAAACAGCAAAAAGCATGTAGCCATGAAAATTATCAGTATCCTGTGTGTCTGAATTTTATGTATTAAGTCCTAAGAGATGAAATTCTGAGAAAGCAATTGTTAGTTGTGGGGTATGGCTAACAGAATCAAGCTCTGTTCCTGGGAGAAGCTGCAATTTAAAGAAGGAACTAACACAAATGAAGTTAGAAGGAAGAAGTGATCATCTTTGTGAGGGATAATCTTTCAAAGAATATCCATGAAATTATAAAATTAATCATTAACTCTCCAATGACAGTTGATAATAGTATTACTTTCATTGGACAGATTATGAAGATCTGCAGACAGGAGATTTAATATATATTA
Source organism: Atrichornis clamosus (assembly GCA_013400975.1). Classification (NCBI taxonomy): domain Eukaryota; kingdom Metazoa; phylum Chordata; class Aves; order Passeriformes; family Menuridae; genus Atrichornis; species Atrichornis clamosus. Next base: position 9,171 of record WBMZ01013064.1, read on the forward strand.
TACAATTTCTAGCAGGTTAAAGGCTGCAAGAAAACCTTTTAATTATTAGAAATAATCTAGGCAAGCAACACCTCCTCCTTCCCATTTCTAGCACTGCTCAAGTGCCTACACAGTCCTATTCTTTTCTAGCCATTATGGACGTATTAGGTAAAGGTACACTTCAGAAATAGGAAGCTATATTTAAGGAATCGTGTCTCATTTCCCAGCTCTCTGTAGGTTTTCAAAGACAGCATTGCTTATATTTAGTAGCAGTTTTACTGAGAGAAGAGAAATACTTCTTTGAAGAGAGGTTGCCTTTTTAAAATGTTTGTCCAAATAATTTTCAGTCAAATAATATAAAACCATACTAAGAATCCATAGCAGAAACTGCCCTTGTAAAGGAGTAGATGATGGCTGGAAGGGGCTAAAGGCTAAGGCAGGTCAGGGATTTAATTTGTTATTAAGTTTGCTTCTGTATTTAACGCAGAGGTGACCTGATTGAAGTGATCGCACCAATGCCTTCGCTGGTGTGAATTTGCATTGTTGTACTGAGCATTAAGAGGCTGCTGGTGTTTGTGTACAGGCTGCAGTTTTTCTCTAGGGACACCCTCTAGGGAGGCAGCCCAAATATTATATAAGATGCCTGTGTCTATCCAGCAGTGAGAACTGCAGGCAGAAAGCAGGAGATGATGGTCTAATTAATTGGCTCTGAGTTGAATCACGTGTGGCACCAGCATGAACTCCACAAGAGGGTCCATCTGGTTCCCAAAGCTGTGAAGGCCTGACTGGTGGCAGCACAGACCCTTTGAGTTCTGCTCCAAGGAGGGGAAAGAAGGGTGCTGGAGATGCTCAGGGATTAGAGGACTTGGATTTGCAAGGAGCTGAGGGCCGATATACAAAGTGGACAGAAAATCAAGTAAAAATGTTATGGACTCTGTGCAGCTGGTGCAAACAGCACAGTGCTGTGGAACTGTGGGCAGATCTGCATTTAAGAAAAACACAGAAATCAGTTTTCTAGCTGCTATTTGGAGTTTTATTTCATGTTGCCAAATTTATTTTTTTCCTAACTTGAGCAATCCACCAAAGGCCATTTTATAGACACTATTTGAAGAAGTTCTTTCTGAGAATTGCCTATTACAATGTTTTGCCTTTCACTTATAAAAAATGAGGAAGGAAAGGAGTTGGAGCACTTAGAATTCCTTAGTATAACCAATAGTGAGCCTTTGGACCTGCAGTGGATATACTTACACATGAGCCTGCAACAGATATACACACACCACCAGGGACACTGTTGTGTCTGTGGAACACTCGTATTTGAAGCCTACACACAAACTGTACTTAAGATTTCATAGCCTTATTATTATGAAATAAAATGCCAAGAGGCCCTGATATATATATATATTTGGTCAGAACTTCCCATTTTGGAGCAAATATAAACTGTAGATATCCAGAGCTGGATGTTAGGTGGCTTTGTACCATTAGTTCAGGCAAGGAGCAATTTGTTAGTAAATACAGTAAGTGTATTCAGGATTCAGTGATACAAACTTCTTATAGCAGAATAGCAGCATTTCAGATTCTCTGTAATAGTTGAGGTATCTGGATGGGGCAGGGACGTGTGGCACAAGAATTAAAGAGACCCACATTCCATTAGGGAAGCCAGTGGTATGCCATGAGTGCCGCAGTGCACTAACCACAGCTGAGTCACAGCCATTATGTTTGTTATCAAATTATCTGAAAGACCCCAGCTTCATTTCTGCCTGCTTTGAGAAATTTTGATAAAAGAACACTTTTTAAACATTTTTATTAATTGTCCTGATTTTGTCAGTGTTAGAGATAGCTGAATATGATGGGATTTGTGTTCCAGGGGACTTCTTCCTGGTTGGCCAGAAATAAATTTGGTAAACTCTAAGAATGGGATTTTTCGTATCCCTGTTAGGTAGGTGTTTTTATACAGGAGGGTGGGGTGAAGACCTCTAAAGATTCCTTAAAGCTTTTCTTTGTTTCTGTGATTCTGAAGTGATGCTATGTTTACATAATAACTGTTGAAGTTTTATTATATGAAGCTAATAAATGATGTCTCCTTGAACACATTCTTGCGGTAAACCCGGTCATGTAGATCACCATTTGATGCCTGCTCAAGTTTTCTCATGGCATATTAAAGTTAAATAAAAAGATTCTCTCTTAGAGATCATGAGAATTATGTAAGCTAAGGCAAGATCAGGGAAGTCCTAGTATAAGGAACAGTAATACACGTAAGTATTTTATAAAAAAGTGATTTGTGATGTTTATCTCTTCATCGCAGCTAAGTATGTTGGAATTATTTTGGCTGTAACAACTTTCCACCTGTTATTTTTTTATGGGAAATAAGTGCGGGCTCTGACACAAGGCAAACAGTATTAATATAAAATAATATTATATTCCAGTGATGAAAGTAATGAAATTAGCTTGCAACATTATAACTCGGGATGGTAGTTCCTTCCTGAGGCTGCCAATGAAGTGATCTATCTTTTTGTTATTGCTGCAAGACAGAAACATTATCAGCTTTGCATAGAATAGTTAACACCTGGTGTGGAGGAATGCACAAATTTTGAATTCTGAGCATGTGAGAAAGTGATGACATTGCTCTTCAGGAATATTCTCTGGAGTGGGTTTTTGTTACAGGCTGATTTTCATGTTGCAGTATTTAATCATTTATAGTATGTGATTTCTTACACCATTGTTCTTTTCTTTTAAGCTATGAAAGATAATTGTATCTCAAAGAAGGGACTTATCTCTCTTTATCTAGTCCTCTTTACTCTTCAAGCAAAATTATAATGTGGATTTCTGATGGCTGGTTTCAGGCAATAGATTATTTTAAATCCTAAATAGAGAAAGAGATTTTAATTTCATTGCAAGAGCAGTCAGGATAAATTAGTAGGGAGGGGAAAACCTCAATAAATGACTTTTTTTTTTTTTTCCAAGGGTAATTATCTTTGAGAATATCCAGGATAAGCAAAGACTTATTGACTGAGCAGAATGTTATTTCTCTGGGACTTTAACTGTTTTTATGTAAAAATATTTCTAAATTGGATGTCTGTGAACATCTTTAAGAAAGATATCTGTTCCCATTAACAGAGCAATAATTTAAACTGTCTTCCACTGTGCCCTAAAGTAGCCCCTGAAGTAGCTCCAGCTTTCATGGGATAAAATCCTAAGCAACCCCCTCCCTGCTGCCTGGCTGGGGGAAGCTGTGCAAGCTGACAGCAAGCACCCACCACTGCACCCTGCACCTCCTCATCACTCCACAAAACCCCCACGTAACAGAAGAGCAGCACAGAAGCCTAAAATGACAGTACGGACTCTTGTCTGGGTGCCATAGAAACTGCCACTGCAAGGAGAGCTCTCCCTTCCTTGACTTTGCCATTCAAATACTGAGAATGCAGAGCCTCTGTAGAGAAAAATAGAGGTGCCAGCGTGTTGTTTTCATGTCACGTGATTGTCCATTTGCTGCACTTTTCATTTGCTTCTTGTGTGGAATCAGCTTTGTGCAATTAACTGTAACGTCCAAAACTTGTGTCTCTCTTTTTGTGTGATGAAATTTCACGTTGGAACCTTCTGTGGTGTGTCCCTTCCCGTTGTTGGTGTTCAGGCAATGCCTTGACCTTCGTGGCTTTTCCAGTCCTGTGGGGCAATGCCAGCTGCCCTACTGGAAGCCTGTGGTGCCCCTGGGCTCGGTGCCTTCCTCCTCTCTGCTGGCTCGTGTGGTTTTTGGTTAGCAGGGGTGGGAAGGTCTCAGAGGATGGGACACCACCCCCTGGTTCCTGGCCCAGAGGGTGCCTTTGACAGAAATCCCTGCGTGCAGTGGGATGAGCAGCAAAGCCCCTCAGCAACCTGGGAGCTGCAGCCCTTAGCAAAAATCTCTCAGTAGGGGTGCAGGGAAGAAGGGGATGACTCCAGGCTGCTGAAACAGTTGTGTGCAGCCAGTGTGTTTATTATGGGAAGGACTCCCAGGCCAGGAAGCTGTCCACAGTGTGCTCCCACACCTACCCTGGGAAGGACATCTTAGAATCCAGGACACACTTCTACATGACAAGTAGCTTCCAGAGAGAACCACAGGGTTTTGCTTCAGATCACTAAACTCATGATCAGCTGGGGAAATCTCTAATTTCCTCTGGAACTGCCATATAAATGACAGTCTAGTTGTACTTTGCACTGCCTTTGCCTGATTTCCCCGGGCTATTTTAATTAGTCCAGACAATGTTGGATGAGGGGTCACCAAGGAATGCTTTTTGCTGCAGTTGGTGGCTTTCCAGCTAAGATCCTTCAGCAGTGGAGTTAATATGCAGTTGCTATATCAGGATGGTGAGGGGAGATGGACTGATCAACTTGTGAAACCTCTCAGATATTGTTCTTACAACGACTTGTAATTTTCACAATGTGCAGAATTTTTTAAACTGAATATCCTGAGCTAATTTTGAAAGGAAAGTTCTGCCTTTCTAGATATCCTCCCACATTTCATTTAAATAAGTTATTCTTCACCTTTTGTTCCAGGCTGCTGTGCTCTGTTAAATGCTACTTCAGAAATGACTGCCTTTTACTGATGGGTGAAATAATCTCTGTGCAAAGTCTGGAAATTATTTTCAGTCAGGGAGGTATTTTAAGCTGCTTTGAAGTGAGAAATGCAGGATAAGGGGGATAGGCAGTGTGTGGGACTATGAAGTATGGTATTATGTGTTCTTTATTGGCTTCTGATATTTTGTGCTTCATGGGGTATTGAGAATGTCACTTACTTTCTTATTATTGCCTTTTTTTTCGGAAAAGATGTCACATTATTTTGCCACAAAATCTGAAAGAGGTTGAATGTAACAAATATGGTCGTGGAATTGCAAACCTATTTTTTATTAGCTCAGTGGAACAGGCAAGGGCTGTTCCTGTGTGATCTTCCTTTGAACACGTCTCCCCAAATAAATCTAACAGGTTAAATTGGAGTCATGAACATCCTATATCAACATCCCTCTCAGACACCAAGACTTCTTGGTGTTGTGCTGAATGCTGCTTTATTTGCTTTCAGTCCTTCACCAGACATGTGACAAGCATGTTGCTGTTCGTGGTGGCCAGGCAGTTGCATGTCTTTGAATTAGATGCAGACATCTAATTCACCAAATGGTAAGTGTATGAGCTTTTATGTCTCTATTTCTCAGCTGCACTCTGGGCCTTTCTGTGGGGTGTGATTAATTTTTGACCTGTCCCCTGTGTGACGCTCCTGTGGCTGTGAAGGGGTGCCGGTGGCCCTGCCCAGAGGAGTGTCTGCTGCCCCACAGCCCAGAGCTGCGCTGACACCTGCGTTGCTGCTCGGGCTGGGAACGAGGGCTGCCATCTGTTTTCCTCTGCCATTTAGGAGACCGTGTAGTTTCAGGACTCACATTAAGAGTGACAGAAACACTGATTTCCTAGCGCTGCTGGTTCCTGCTGTGTCTGTTTTGTGACAATCCTGCCTTGAGGACTGCTCCCAGGGGAATGAGGAAAGGGAGAGCTGCAATCTGTGAGAAGTCACTGGGGTCTCAGCGTGTCTCATGCAGTAATGGCGCAGGTCTGTATGTTCTGGGATTTGGAACTGATGTCTGAGCTCCAGCGGCTGTCTCAGACTGGTCATGGTTTTCAGAGAGGGCAGTCACGACCCAGGGATTTATACATCCATGCTCATGAAAAGTAATTTTGCCCTGTGTTTCGTTTGCAGCTCTTGAGTTCTTAACTCTAATGCCGAGTGAAACACAGTGGGCTTTGTAACAGCGCAATTCATGCATTCCTGTAAAATCTAGAATGTACTCTGATCATGGTGTTTGTTTCCTTATCTGGTCCACACATGTGCTAAAAGAAACACAAAAAATTGGTCCCCTTGATAAAGCTGGTGTTCACAAAATCTTAATAAAATTAAAATATAATCTCAATTTCTCCTTAACACTCTTGTAACCTGTATGCCTTTAATAATCTGCACTGTTTACTGCCAGTTCAGTTATCAGGTATAATAAGTGAGCCTAATGCTTTAATGTTTGTTACTGGCCTACTTTCAAAATTCCTTACAGATGCAAGTTGTATGATTTAAATAAGAAACGCTGCATGTAGTTATCACCACTGTTATCTAGAGGAAGGGAATGCCATTTCCTTTATTTAACCTACTAGCTTGTACCCCCTGAGTACAATTCCTGAAGTTAAAACCAATAGTGATCCAGTTTGTAGGTTGTGATTGCTCATCAGTTTTGGAAGCATGTCATACTGCTGGGTCTCCAGTCTTGCTCACAGCAGTCTTACTGAGTGTTAGTCTTGGCCAGAATGCTCACCAAAAAGTTTTGGAGATCTGGCTAGTGTATCAGTGTCATTTTTGTAGTACAAAGGACCAGAAGAATATTAGCCAGGTTTTTTTTTTCTTTTTTTTTTTTTTT
>WBMZ01013064.1:15607-170029 GCA_013400975.1 Atrichornis clamosus
TTTTTTTTTTTTTTTTTGGAGGGAGTTGTTGTTGTTTTCCTTTGAGTATTGTTACATATTTGCATTGAAACAGAGGCAATTTCTGTTTGATTCTGCTGCAAATACCTTGCATCTTTTCTTGCTCTCCTATGATTTCTGTGTCTGTTTTGTTTTGGGGCCTTGGTTCTGTGTTTTAAGGTTTGACAACTTCTAACTACGCAGCATGTTGTAATAGTTGTAGAAAGAGCCTGCTTGATTCGTGTGTATCAAAGTGCATGTCTAAACCCTCACTGTATATTTTGCTGGTGTCTGGTATTAAACTTCTTAATGCTTTAGTCACACATGAAGAAGTGATGCATTTATTTTCATAACAGAATTCAGCATTTTGGTGCTGCACGTTGTAGAGGGTAAGATAGTGGAAGAAAGCAAACATTTCTATTGACTTGCTGTGATGTGTGATCTGCCAGTCAAAAGAATTTAGAGTTCTTTTTGTTTAGAAGAGAGATGTTCAGAGGGGGGGGGGGAAAGAGGACTGCTAAAAGCAAAAACTGCAGCTATTTGCTACTCATTTCAAATCTTTGTCCTGCGTGCTATGAAGCTTAGAGAGAAGATCTTTGGCTCTGCATGAATTAAGTTGATTTAATGTGTGGATGCAGTATAGTCTTGTCCTAGCTGTAAGCATCTTAATGTAATTTTAGGGCTTTTATTTTGGTAGAACTCTTGGATGGGTATCTATTTCCCTGGGGTTTTTTATTTCTCGGCTTTTATGTTTTTTATTTCCTACTGTATTACCAATCATTCAATTTAGTTTTTGACAGTTAAAGTATAGTAATAGTGAAAACCATTCCAGATTTATCTTCATCTAGGGCTCTTGGAAATATCCTTTAGAAGTGCAGACACAGTATTTTTTTTCTGTTTTGAAGTCAGTGAATCATCATTAGTAGCTGACATGTTGACTAATATCTGCTTGTAAACCTTCTAAATACAGTTCTTGTTTCAACGTGTAATTTGCTTGGAAAGAGTTCTAGGAAGTTCTGAACCAACACGCAGAGCTGAAGGGATGGGACAGTGCCCTTTGTTCAGTTTGCCAGATTTTCTGGACATTCTCTAGCACTGTCTCGCTGTATTTGAAATCTTTTTAGTCTTTATTATTGTTTTCCATGCCATGATTCATAGTTCAGCCTACTCAGTCCACTCACTGACACCTGAGAGACCCCAGCAGGAAAGCAGCTCCCAACACCAGGCTCAGAAGGAGGATGGATCACAGATGCCCAGTTTCAGCTAAACCTCCTCACTCTTCTAGAGAAGAGCTCTGACTTTTGAAAAGCAAGTGGTAACTCAGGTGCATGCCAGCTTTGGGGTCAGATGGAATAGTTTCTGTAGCAGTGGGTACTACTGTTGGAAGCACAAAAAAAGTGCCAGCATGGAAACCAGAAACATGTGAATTACCATGGAGATGAACACAAACTTGGTAGAGGCACTTTCAGCAGAACTGTCTCCTTGGCAAATTCATCAGAATGAAAACTTTTTGTGGAAACATATCAGTCGACAGGAGGAAGATCTTGGAACAGATGCGAGCTTAGAGCCCAGGATATTCAAACTGAGCCACGGGGAAACCAGATTCATCTTTACCCTGAATAGCATCTCCAAATCCTGCTCTTTTTGTCTTTGGCTTCCTTTTCTTCTAAGTAAAAGATATTGAAAGCTTTTGAAATCTTGACATTTTGGGTGGAGTTCATGTTTTCTGATCCTGCTCATGACCTTGGGAACACTGATAGAAAAAACTCATTTTGTCAGTCTTTAGGTAAAGGAAGCAAGCAATGTTTTGCCATGTAACAGCAGGTGAACAAATTAATGCAGCTTCTTTGATTTGCATTACTGCTCCCAATAATTGCTTTGGTCAGACTTTTGTGGGGGTGGCTGAAAAATGAAATTCTGACTGCTTAGAGGTTTTACCAATATTACTTCCCTCTGAGGCAGAGCACATGAAACTGTATTAGACACAAACAGCAGAGTACCTAGGTTCCTTCTGGATGCAAATATAAAACACAGGAATGGAGGAAGCTGTAGATTTGTCTTTGCTGCATAGTTCAGATGAAAGAAAACAGATGAGGGAGAAAGGGAAAGGGAGTTGTTTTGGAGAAAAAAGTCTTGAAGACTGAGGAGAAAAAACTAAACCCCATGGTTTGGGATAATCCTCAAAAAGTTTCCAGTCTTTCGGGTGAGTAGTTGAAACGAACTGATTTTTCAGAGGTTTTTCAGATTCAACTCAAGCTATTGAAATGTCGGAGGAAGACAAGGAAATCTGCTTTCACCCAGGAGGATAACTTTGAAAAGTACTAGAAAGCTCTTGCATTCACCCATCCTCAGACAGCAACAAGCGGAGCAATACTGACAGGAATGAACATAAGGAGCTGCTGTAGAAATCCAGGGGTAAAAATATTTACAGTTTTGTGGAGTTGAAGAAGCCTGCAACCTTAAAGACCTCCGAGTCTCCCAACATCAAGTCTTTTTACAGTTCTTAGGAGTGCAGGGCTGCAGGAGTCCTGTCCTGTCACTGTGCTCCAGGGAGGCGCAGGCTGTGAAAAAAAAAGAAAAGAATTCTGTGGCAGCTGATAACTTGCATTTAATCTGGGATATAGCAGTGGGACCACAGTGCTGGATACTGGATACAAACCCCTTTGGGATGGCAAATGGCTTTTCTGTGTCCTTCCTGAAAGGTGATGTCTTTATGTAAGAAGTGGGCAGACGTCCTGCCAAGGGAGCAAGGGAAGTGAAGCTTAAGACAAAGGCAGAAGGAACTAAACACCAGCATTGTGTTCTTTGGCCTCGATTGCTTATTGAGTGTAGGCAGGGTAGAGAGAGGAGATATTAACTGAAAATTGAATCTCCTAAGAAAATTTCTTCAATTTGTTCAGCTACATTACTGCACTGTTGGCTTGTTCTGTAGGCTGCTAAAGAGGAGATGGTTTTGTTCCAATTTTTTTTTTTTTTTTTGGAAGAGAAAATGTAACAGTCTGCAGGACTTTGGACTGAGCGCTGTTGGTTCACCTGGCCAGCGTCAGGTGAATGCAAGTGAGCCTCTTGCCTTCTGCACGCGTGACAATTAAATTTGTCATTTCAAGAAAGATGAAATCTTCCCCTAGAAAGGAAATCTTTATTTTCATATCTTTTAAACCCAGGCTTTGACTGTCACTTGGAAATGGCATTTCTCAGTAAAATATGAATAAATAATGAAAAAAAAAATTGGAAACTTTTTGTCCCATCCTCCTTCACAACACAAACACCCAACCAGAAAAACTTCGTTTTGAAGCCAAACAAACACTTTCAGTTTAGAGCCAAATAATGTTTTTCTTTTTTTTTTTTTCAAATGAAAATTATGGAAAATATTGCTGTATTTTCAACCTTTTCCATGTTTTGTTTTCCCTCTTTCTTTTCTTTTCCTTTTTTCTAAGATGAACTGCCATATAAAATAAATCACAGCTCAATCAGCTCTCATTCCAAGTTTTAAGGTTGACTGGGAGACATTTTATTGTCAAGTAAGTCTGTGATCACTAAATTCTTTGAAAATAGGCATTGACATTCTCATTGGACTGTGTTACTTAAGATATGCAGCACTGTTTGAAATAAATAGTCACAGATATCTGAAAGGCAGAATTCATTGTATACAAGGAAATAAAAGCTGTAAGATAAAGCAAGGCAGAGTCTCCAGATTTGATGTGAGGTTTGATTTTTTATTTCTTCTCTTTGTGGCAGAAAAGTCAAGCTCTGTTGGTTGCAGCAGGTTTCTTAAGAGCAAAACACAACCCCTGGCTGCTCATGAGTTGGCTTTGGAGTTGGAGTTTGTGTGTGGATCCCCAATGTCCTGGAAAGCTTGCTGCTCATGGATCAGCATGTGGTGCAACTGGGGCTCCCTCCTCCACCCAGCCTCATGCTTTGGCAATATTTGTAGAAATTCAGTGCCTTGAGACTTCTGCCAGTGTTGGTGACATGAACAGCTGGTTTCATACCAAGGGAAACACACCACCTGTTTAGGAAAACATGCAGCTACCTCCAAACTGAGGAATATTGATTTTGCAAAGTGGTAAATATAAGTGCATGTTGAATAACGTGGCAGGTGAAAACTGTGCAGTTAAAAAGAAAAGAGCTCTGGGGCTGACCAGATCCAGGTAGGAATCTAAGTCACTGTATTACCTTTAATCATTTTTTCGACAACTCTCTTTCTTTCTCTCTGCAAGACACCCAGGAACACCAGTTCCCAGCTTTGACACTTATTGTTAGATGCATTAAATTAAGCAGTGTAAATCCACCCCTGAGAGATTACCATTTGTCTAGCTTTGCACAGAAGGTGGAATTTCACTGGGCAGAATTGATGACAGTTTTTCTTCGAGGACTGTTTTGAAATGTGTGTCTTTTCTGTCACCAGTTGTCCTATTTCCCCCTTGGCAAGGCATATGTCTCAATAAAGAGCCTGTTTAGTGCCTGTTGGTTTAGACAGTTCTCTGCTTTCAGGTTTGGCGTTTTTTTTTAATATACTTTTACCTGTCCCTTTTCAAAAAGTCACAGAAACTAAGTCTATGCTTTACTTCTCTGGCATCCCCATCTAGGAGGGGACGAGGCTTTCTGGGAGGTGAGCATTGCAGGAGATGTGATCTGAGCACTCTCAGGACTGCAGTTATTTCTCTGGCTGATCTGTTCGTAGATAAGCCTACAGCAGCATCTCTATATTTATGTCCATGTGTGCATATGTTTGAGTGAGTGGTAGGAGGAAAAAATTCCCTAAGACTGCTCACATCCCTTCCCCTGGAAAGGGGTGATGGCAGATGTTCCTTATTTGTCTTTCTGGAAGGGCTGAGCTAACGTGGGTACAGAATCTTCTCATTGCCATGGTAATGAATGTCTTCTAGAAAATTTGATTTAGATCATGTAGTTGGAGAGCACCTTTTGTTTAGATTTCCTGGAAAAGGTTTTACTAAGCAGATGATTTTGACACTTGCTTTTGCTGCTGTCTGTGTTACCATATCAAAGAACCACTCACCACACTGTCCCCAAGGAAACAGCAGCACTTTCATGGTCATACAGAGTTTATACTAATTGTTTGCAAAGGTTGGTGTTCTAATTTAATTTCAGGGCCACTTTCCTCAGGATAACATATTACTGAAGAATTGTTGAATAATTTACAAGATTCACATCTAATTAATGGGAGAAAACACCAGGAATCTAAACCCATGGTACTTACTTTTCTTTTGTGTTGCATATTAGTCTGACAAGCACTTGCAGAGATTCCTCTGCAAACCTCTCCACTGTTCAATGTTGAAAAGAGAGTCTAAGCAACATTCCTCAGCTTCAAGTATAATTTTCCATGAAAAAAAACTTCAGTATATATTATGAAATTTGCAAGCTATCATTAACTGAAAATGATTTAGATTTTTTGTTTTTACTTTTGTGGTATTTTTCAAACCTCAGGTTATGAATGATATTACTGGCAGCATTAGTATCAGCTTGGAAATATCTCCAGCTGTACACTTAATGATCATACAGAGCAATGTCAGGGGCCAACGCTACCTCTTACAGTATAGGAAATAAAGAAATTTCTTTTTTTCCATTCTCAATCCTGCCTCTTTTGGTAAATGCTGCCTGAGTCCAAGGTGTAAACATGGCCTTTTGGCATCAGATTGAAAGCAAAAGTCACTTCTTTCTTTTGCCAAAGTTTCCTTTATGTGACCTGGATGAATCATTTAATCTCAGTGCGTTAACTCTCCATTTGCAGATAACATTGTATAATTTATCTTCTATGTTCTTTTCAGGTAAAAAAGTGTTAACTAGTGACTGTCTCATAAATATTTTGTAAAAGTTCAACCCCATGGAAATGCAGACTTTGATGGCAATGATAGTGACAAAAAAAAGGCAAAGTTCCTTCTTTTTTCACCTGTGTACAGACACATTACTGGGATGTAATCTGTGCTGAAGTGTACAGTGCACTGTAAAAAGTACCTGAAATGTGGATACATTGGGTGCATTGGATCAGGATTTGATGCAAGTTGTCTCAGTGATAATGGAAGTGCTCTTTCCCTGCTCACTTCTCATGGCACATCCAGAGCTGAAGGATTTTTGTTCTGATTGCTGTCTCATAGCTTAATAATGGAGGAGGAAAATTAAAGAGTAAAAAATTAAAAACACCTATAGCACTGTTATTGCTGTCATTCACAGGGTACTGGAGAAAATTCAAAAATAATATTGGTGCTATATAAATAATTGATGTCGTAATCTTCAGACCAGTTGCCCTTCCATGAAGGAGCAGTTCAGGGAGCACTGTCACTTCGTGTCTTTGGGAACACAGATCTTTAGAAGACACGTCAAGAGAAACAGAATCATGCTGTGTGTTTGGATGTGGAGTTTTGAAGTACCACTGAAGTCACTGCTGGCACAAAGATACTTCATAGCAGGTGACAAAGAATTTCTCCAGCAGTGTTCAGTCTACAGGGACGGTAGAGTAATGACTGTGAGGTGTTACCTAAGAGGAATAAGAGCAAAAATCTCTGCAACACTGCCACGATCTGCATGCACATCATCGGTCTGCAATTCTGCTGAAGAGCACAATGATCAATGGGGCTGTACAAGATATAGTGCCTTTCCACAGCTGTACTCCCAAAGGGACCCTGGCTAAGTGATCTTTGTGTTAAATTCTGCCTTTAAAGGGCTGGAAACACATTCTGCTTTAATGATACCTCCTTGAGAACAGAAAAAATGTAGTGGTGGTAGTAGATATGATTCTAACTGTGCTGTGTTAAATTTGAGAAGACTGTGGAATCTGTGACTCCTGAGAGCTCTTGAAATACTGAGTTTTAAACTGTGCTGCATCCATGACCAAACAATCAAAGGAGGACAAAAGAAAAAAAAGTTCTGTGAAAACACTGTACAGGGAGGAAGGAGAAAATGAAGAACTGGAGTGAGAAAGCTGATGAAACAGCAGAAAGACAGGGAGATCACACGGGTCATCCAGATTAGAAAGATGCAGGAGCAGCAGTGTTTGGCCCTGCTGGGATGGCCTTGGCATGCCTTTTGCAGCCCCAGTGCCCCTGGAGCTCTAGGCCCTTTTCCTCTCAGCACTGACTCTGACCCTAATGGCCTCTTGTGGCTGGGATTGAGGGCCCCATCACCACGGGTGAGTGCTGGATTTTCTGAGATAAGCAAGTAATAGCAAACAGAGTTGTAGAAATACAAACAAATGGCAGCTTTAGTATTGAAATTACCCATATTTTGCCGTTTTCAAGTGCAGCTGTGCTATTTAGGTTCAGTTAGATTAAAAGAAAAGAATTTCCTTGAACACAGAGTTCTGCAAACATTAGAGTAGTGTAATAAATAAATAAATAAACAAGCCCAGCCAGGAAGCACAGATGCCACTTAATGTGGAAGTGTATTAAAGTTTACAGTTACTTCTTTTAGACTCTTCCCTGGGGTGCCATGTGTCAGCCTGCTGGAGAAGGAACTGCAAAGTCTGATTCACTGACGTATTAGATGACATCTGTGCTTGCTGGCTTGGATTAGGGATAGTGAATCAAAAAGAGGTTGATCTGCCTTACCAGCACTAAGCTGACACGAGGTTATACAGCTTTAGTGTGTTGGCTTTTTTATCTGGTGGTGTTGGATGCTATGAGTCAGCACTGGTTGGCTTTTTTTGCTTGGCAATTTCAGCTTTCCTGGGCAGGGTAAGAGGTGTGAAATGGGTTTGGCCATATCTGTGACCTGCAGAGGAAGAGCTCTGCATTTCACATGTTCAGCTGAAGGAGAAATACTGGGATAACTCACAGGTGGGAAAAGGTGGCAGCTTGCAAGGGCACCACTGCTTCATGTGAGGTTAACTTGGGTATAAGGGTAAGAAAGCTCCCTCTTAAAAGATCCTGCTGACCTAAGTCCCTGTGGGTCATTTGCTTCTCCAGCAGTCTGTGCACTAATCAGAGCCTGTGTCCTTCCAGCCCTGCTGCCAGTCTGCCATCACGTGGGGCAGCCCTGGCACAGGAGCTGCCTGGGCGCTGCTGATGGGAACAAGCAGTCCAAAGGCTGGTGTCCTCTGCTGTAGGAAAAGGCATTTTTCATAGTAATTAATAGTGCAAGAGTCCTGGGGACATGGCCTTGCTTTGGGTTAGTACCCGAGTATTGCTTCATATCCCATTCCTGCGTGTAACTAACCCCCCTGCACTGAGCTTCCTGAATATGTGGATGCATATTCTTGGGTCCCTTATGGCTTTGATTTCTGCTTGAACTTTCAGACAGGAGTAGGAATATGGCAGGAAAAATTTAAATTATATCAGTTCTTCCATTTCAATTTATTTTAGTGTAAATAATTTCTCAGGCTAGGAAAGATGTTAAAGAGAGAAGACTGTTATCTTAAAAATTAGCTCCCAACTGTCATTGCTTTCTTCTCCTAAATCACTTTTAAAATTTCACCCAGAAACAGAAAATACAATTTCTCACCATCATAAATAATGAAAGGGTATCCACTTTAATAAAGCACTTTGTTTTTCATTATTTTTATTCTAAATTTTTTTTCTGTGTACCTCAACATAATACTTTCTATAACTGAGACATTAGGAACTAACAGGTAGTAGCCTTACTCTGCATGCCAGGTGCAGTGGGACTGAATGAAGGCAAAATGCAGATGTAAGCTAAAGGAGAGCTTTTTTGTTTTAGTTTGTGGGGTTTTTTTAATTGATCACCTTCATAACTAATGGCTCATGGTAAACCTTTGGGATATAGTTATATGAAGGAGCAAAAGGCTGCTGTTACCATGTGACCATGGTGACAAATTACAGGAAGAGTCAGTCTTCCATCACCAGGGGACTTTAATAGGGAAGAGAGCATCATCTCAAAGTTTCAATATGACATTTTATGTTTTGCTCTAGATCTAACCAGCAACTTCCCAGCCTTCATGATAGCTACTCCTCTGTGAAAAGCTTTAAGAGCCATTTATAACAAAAAAACTGTGTTTCCTCTGGCCTAATTTTCCTTTTGAGAAATTTGACAGTAATTGTAGCCTATTCATATGTGCTTCTGGAATTCATTTACTCGAATAATGTCTTAAATTAAACATATTAGATTAAGAAAATACCTTAAATTAACCTGTACCCAACTCAACACATGGAAATAACCAACCTGAGAAGACCCTCATCAGATAGAACAGTCCAAATCCTGTCCAGTCATTGTGGTTTAGTGGCTCACTCTGTACCAGCTTTATAGTCTAGGAAACTGTTTATGTGCTGGTTCAATCATTGCAAAAATCTGGTATTTCTACTTTAGAAAAAAAGTTTGAGATATAGGGATAAATGCTAACTGATGTTTTTGTCAGCCGGACACAGGACAAGCAAGCTGCCAGACATCCGTATTTTTGGCGGAGAGTATTCCACTGACGTGGTAGCTATGAAAATACAATCTGGTGCCCATCCTGACAGATACATAGCATTTGTGTGACATAGGGAAATGTCAGCTTGGGGTTCACAGCCAAAACACATTTAGCTCACAAGAGCAGAAAGCTTAGTGCTCTAACCCTTTGTTCCTCAGCTAGGAAATACACTGGGCTGAGTGAGGAATGAATTACAGGGAGAGGTAAATCCACAGAGATATTGCTGCTCCAGCTGCCACGGAAAGCCGTGTAGGGAGGTGTGCTCTGCAGGGCCGCTCCAAAGGGCACACGTGCACCTCAGGAAAAAGGGAATGGAGAACCTGCTCCTGGTGATTTTGAAGACAGGATACAATATCATAGGCTCAGTGTTCAGTGGTGATGAAAATGAAAACGGATGATGTGAAAAGGGAGTTTTGCTGTAGCCGCTGTGTTGGTGGGCACGAGGGTACTGACAGAACACAAGCCAGAAAAAGCCTTATATTTATTTACATAAGAAAATGTACCAAAGGACTTAAGGGACTTTCAGGTCATTCATGAGTACCTGCCACTGCATTCTTCCAGACTTGTGGGTTTTGCTCCCTCTTTTAGAAGATTAGGAAGCATAAGGAAGAGTAGAAGCCTCCAAGTTAGAAATTTTGGGTTACTACTGCATATGCTTGGAACACAGATCTGCCCTTGAGGACTTCATTGGATGCTGAGTGTGTGAAAAAAGGGTTTGAATAATTGAAATTCTATGTGAGTAAATGCAGACATAGCTATTGCTTCTTTTTTAAAGAAAGAAAGTGTAATTATACCGCTGTGTCCTATTAAATTGACTATTATTTTAGAAGAACGATAGCCCTTCATTTTTTTTGACAAACAAATCAGATGAAAACAACAGCAAATGGGTATTTAACTCTCTGACAGCATCAACAAATCAAGCATGATACATCTCAGTGCAGATACAGCTGCACAAAACCGTGTCTGCTTTTCTGCCTACAAAAGATGAGAAGCAGAAAAGTGAAAGCTGTGGGAGCCTTCCCTAAAAGAAATGTTCCAGAGGAGGAAGGGAAATGCAGTGAAGCACCATTCTGCTTTTCCCCAATTCGTGTGTGCTTCCCATCTTCATAATTACCTCTGTGGAGGGCTCTGGCTTGTCTCGGCTGATTTTAGAGCTCTAGACTCACTCACCTGACAGGGCAAATCCTAACAAACAGCAAGAGCAGCAGCTCCTCTGGCTAGGAGCCATCAGTAAGGTATCTTAGCTATGAATCGGGTACTTGACACATCTTCAAGGTCCCTAAAATAAAAACAATTGAAATTTTGAAGGGTAGACCTAGAACTAATACAAATATTCATTTAAACTGCTTAAATAGGATATTCTAGGGCTTTGTAGTTTTTCAAACTTTTTTATACTTGGCATCATGGACAGAAACATTTGTTCCTCTTAGCAACAGAGCCTGAGACTAAAGCTCTGCATTTCCCCTCACAGGCAAGGCCTGTCTCATTTCCTCTCTGCTGCTCAGGAAGCTCTTGTTCAAAACATCTAGAGCAGCTGGTATCTCTCAGCACAGAGGACTTGCTTACTTGACTGTAGATGACAGAGGCATAATCAGCTTTTTGTTTTCCTAATTTTTTTCTACAGAATACAAAAGCACGATTTAAAGAACTTTCCATTGCACTGGGAAATGAAGACTCTCGTAGTGTGCCATATGTCTTAAAAAAAAAAAAAAGCAGCTATTTTTTAGTGTTTTGTTTTTCTCTGATGTGGTTTCTCCCTGTGGTGTCAGGAGCTGTGATAAGAGGTCTGTTTGATAGTTTTGTTCCTACGTTTGATTCAGTCCTATCACCGACAATGCAAGCATTTGAGAGAGGTCTCAAACTGACCTGGAATTGCAGAAGCACTTTATCAGTGCCCGCAGTGAGCTTTACGAGTCCTGCAAGACCAAGGGACACAAGAGAGAATTTTGAAGAGCTGTATGTTGGCCCTTTAGCATGTAATTTACATCTACACAAAATTATATAAAAGTATAGGTCACATATCTTACATCTGTTAAAGCATTTCTGTCCCAGCATTCAGTTGCTTGTTTTGAAATTCAAAAGCTTTGAATCTTAAGCTTGAAATATGAGTCCATGATATTGAAGTCATTGAGGTTACTCATAGACTGCACTCAGTGTGAACAATAACTGTAGAGTGTCACCCAGTCAGGAAAATGTGTCTTGGAAGAATAATGGACCCAAATTCTCACTCACATCACTATAAATCAGGAGTGACTTCATTAAAGCAACAAGAATTGCATCTGTGAAAATTACCATGAGAGGAGAATGAGATCTGCCTTATTTACTTTTGGAACAACTCAGTGTTTGAAATGGGCATTTATGGCTATATGTGATCTAACAGGATTTTGAATTGTCAGAATTAGTTAAAATCACTGCTTTTATTATGCATAGGATGTTTTTAATGGTGCATTTATTTTCTTAGTGCCGTATGTTCCTCCTTACAGAAAAACAAGAAAAAATAAAGATCCTTGAACCAGTTACTAAAAAAATGTGGCTGCTTCTTATATTTCTTTGTAAATAAACATATACTGTGCAAGCCAGAGAACAACAAATGTTGGTAATCAGCCTAATATGAAAGTGGTTGTTAATATACCATGAAAATTATTGTCTCTGTGTCTCTCTCTTGAAATGGAAGGACAGATATTGGAAAATCTCTGGGGACAAAAGACTTATCACTGAAACTAACAAACTGAACTTTACTAGATCCTCTGCCCTTGTTGATAAAGGGTTTTTTTCTTCCCTACCCAGTCAACTTCTGCTTCACCTCCATCAGGAATTCTGCAGGAGGCAAAGGGGAAATGCTTTTGTCAGAACCAACTTACTGTTTCTCAAATGATGTCATGGACACTGGGCTGCATTTTGGGCACCCGGTAGAAGGCTGTAGTTACCCTGAGGATTTCAGTCAGTATTCCCTGTACTTTTCCAGATGTAGGCATTGAGTTGCTCAGATCAAAGAGCAACAGGGGTTTGTGAAGAAAGCGTTAGAATTAGGCCGAATTATACCATGGTTCCATGAGAAATATTAACCTATGCTACCTCTACTACCAGTGCGAGCAAACTACTGCTCAGTCTGGGGCCGACATGTTGGTGTGAATTCTTTCTATACGAGCTTTAAATTTCCTATGTTTTGTACTTGGGAACTGCAGTACCCTGAGGGGGCTGGAAGGTTTCAGCAGTGGCTGTTTGAGAACCTGTGGGGTCGCTGGGACCCACAGGGAGTGTTGGTGCTGCCGTGGCCCCAGTGCACATGGTGGGCACACCTGAGGGGCACAGTTTCACCAGCAAGCCCAACCACGTGAGGCACCTGGGATCTGCCCTCCACAGAAGCGTTCATGGAGACAGGAAGGAAAAAGCAGGGCTATATTCACTGAGAGCCTCTACTCTGTCAGGCAAATCCCTGTGAAGTCAGCAGCAGTTCTAAAATGCCTTTTGAGGATGTTATTTTATCTGCCTCTTGCAGTCCATAGCAATGGAACAGATTTTACTTGGATCCAGTCAGCTTTCTTATCAAGGTGTGCTCAGACAAAAGTAGGGTGTTAGCTCTGGCTGCACTAGATCAAGTGGTGCTTTAGATACTGGGACACTGGCAAGAAATATAAATCTCCCTGGGAATGAGGAATATATTACCAACCGGAGAGAAATTTTTTACAGGATTCTTATAAAGTTTGTTTCTGAACTCTGCCCGTGTTTTTAGTGACGCTGGTCTGTTGTGATCTGTCATGTTTCCAGAGGTGGATGTGCTGTCACTGGCATGAGGAAGTTGCTGTGGAGACACTAATTTTGGTGACATTTTTCTGAGCAATATGCCTCTCAGTCTTCCTGTGTCATGTCCTAAATCTTTAAGGCCTATAGTAGATGCTTAATAGAGATATAATCTGGGTTGATATAGGATGTACTTTTTTCCCCTATTCTTCCATTAATAATGATAATAACTTGTCAGCACAAGGCATTTCACAGTTTTTGTTGTATTTCCTTTAGATTTTCCAAGTCTGTGGTTTCTTCTTTGAAAGTTTTTTTTTTTTTTATTCTATCAGCTACCCCAATTGGCATAATTAGCAGCATCTGTGTTGGAAAGTAAAAAAAAAAAGACTAAATCTGAAGGGATGAATATCCATTTCATCAGTGATGGCATCTAGGATTGCTAGAAAGGATCTAGCACTGATCCTTTAAGTTTATGGTGTATTACCTGGAGAAGGATATAACGGATCTAGGGTACTTAATTATGTATAAAAAGCTGTATGGCCAGATGGTGTTTGTGGCAAATCTATGAGCAAAGGAGGTTTTCTCATAGTTCACCCAAGATTGTCTCCTGTCTCACTCAGTAGTAATTGATTTGGCTGGTTTGGATTCTGCTGGTCCATGGCAGTAGCTATTTCAATAGTGTTTTGAGCAGGGGTAAGGGAAGTCCCTATATAAATATGTATGTGTGTGTCTGTGTGTATATATAGATATATGTGCATACAGACTTGAAATCTGTCTTTCAGCTCTTTGGTGTCTTGAGTTACTCTTCTCTACACACAAGTTGTGAGCTATTTTGTTTTGTTGGGTCAACACCATTTTCCTTCTTTTGCTGTGTGGTGGATGCCTCTAACAACCACTTCATGCCAGCTCAGGAAAATAAACAATTTCCTGCAAGGCAGGGTGTTCAGAGGCCTGTGTGATGCTGCTGAAACAGACACTGCAAACTCTACAAAAATCAAAAGAGGTGTGTGACAGAGGAAAAAAAGTGATATTTACACTAATTTATATTTTTCATTATTAAGCACTTTCCTGGCCTTTTCAGTGCTGCAAACAGAAAGCAAAAAGAACAATTAAAAAGAGTGATCTCTATAGTTATATCTACTGAACCCAAGGGTACTAGTTTACTAGGCAAAGAATAAATTGTTTTATTTCCAACAGTTTGAAATCCAGAGCTGTGCAGGTAACATAGTGCCTTTCTTTATTTCACTTGGCCATTTTCATTCAATATTGCTTTTAAAATTAATATTGACCTTTAGTGGCTATGGCAGTGGCCATCATTATGCAGATTAAATAAAGAAATAAAAAGAGTGCACAGTAAATAACTACATCAAGATGTAACTGACAGATTAACCAGGATGTCCCAGTGAATAAAACTCAGAGCAGTATTTCCTGCTGTGGACTGGTTCCCCAGCACTCTGACCTTGCTACTGGATACAGCAGGTGCAGTTTGGTCTGTGTGTTATCCATCATCCCCATGTGCACTTAGGAAAACTTGTCTCAAAAAAGAGACTCTTTAAAATTACCTTTTTTTTTTAACTTCTTTTAAAATTTCCCACTGAGGCTTAAGTTATCCAGTGTGATAATGATAGTTACAACAGGTACACAGATCCTGGGATACAGGACCTGGTTTATGAGGGTTCAGCAAATAAAATTGAGTGGTTGGGCAATAAAGTGGCAGGTGAAATTCAGAGTGAGCACATGTGAACATGGGAGAGAACCATTCCCTCTCTGTAAGTGTCTGGCTGTCCTCCTCTTGCCTTCAGGATGTATCTGCTGTATCTTCTGCCTTATCCCAAACTGACTGACCCTGGTGGGAGCGTTTGCCATCAATGAAAAGGGATTTGCATGTTCACAGAAAACTGGAAGTACAAGCTTTTAGCTGATTTTGAAGAGTAATTCCAATGGTTAGGTTAAAAAATATCTTATTGGATAGCTGAGGTCTTCTATCTATGGGTATTGCACAGTAGTTGAACTGCAACTCAATGATTCCTAAAGCTAAACTTCAAAAAAGGAAATTGCACCAGTTCTTAATAGTTTAATACAAGAATCTTCAAATATATGCCCTTATGGATGAAAATCCTGGATTCTGAAGGAAATCCCACTGGTATTACATGGCTAAAATTACACTCCACTGTCTTCATGAACTTTACTACAATACTGTTTTCTCCTTCAGGTACCTTAGGCAGCTTTAATTTTCCCCATTGCATTAGAGGGAAATATCCTTAATAATATCAATCTTGGCTCTTAAATGAAGTATAGAGGGTTATATGTAGACCTTTGGCATCTGAAGTGTGAACTGAAGGAGGACTGATCAAAGAAATCTATAGAGAACCTTTTTCCAGGAGAATGTGTTTCCAGACTTTCAAAGAACAGAAATGTGAGTCTTAGAAATTCCTAAATGCCTGTGCTCACTGCCGTCTTTTAACTTACTTTTTGTAGTCACTACATCAAAATTGCAGGTATAAAATGTAAGTTCTGAATTACTCTGTGGAAATAATGAGCATTTCCCACCTTCCCATGAGTCCTCAAGTGAGATTTGCATGAAGAGGGTTCAGTGTGTGTGCAGAGAGCCAGCACAGCTTGGCCAGCTCCGAGGGGGAGCCCACAGAGATGCAGTGATGTGTCAGTGCTGCACTTGGAAAAGCTCACAAAGCTGCCCAAAAATGCAGCATCTTTGGATTCAGCCTGACAGGTGTTCAGATAATGAGAGTGCAGGTAGGAAAAATGCTGAACTGTGAGAAAAAAATTGCAGAAGTACACTTTAAAGCTAATTTATGTTAAAATCTAAGTGGATTTTATTTGATTTGTTTAAAATTCTTTTGTTTGGGGCATAGAGATTGGATGCAGCTATTATTTGAGAAGAGTGCTTGTACATGCTAGCACATCAAGGAAGGTTAGGAATTAGGATAAAGTGAGATAATTCTCAGACGAGGAACCCTGTATCCATGGGATGTATCGTTTGGTGGCTCTGCCTGTGATTTGAACCATGCCTTGAAATCTATACTTGCTTTTTGCTGCGTATCAGGCCCCAATCTATTATAAAGTAGCACATTCCCACTGCTACTTTTCAAGCACTTGCTGACAGCTACCAGAATAGTTCAGAGCTGCTCTGAGCAAGGGATGCTTTTCTGAAGGAGTCTCTTTCAGTGGGAAGTTTCAGCAGGAACTGAAGGCAGCTTGTCCTTGTGTAGTTGCCCAGGATAAAGGCAGGGATGTTGCTCTGCCAAACACGCACAGTAATTCATGCACAAAACCCATCACATGGGTATTTTTGAAAACGTATGAAAAATATATGTGCAATATGTCGCTTCTCCAGGCGTGGTGCCAGCATTCCGAGTTCTTCTGGGCTTTTGTCTTCTGCAGAACACCATAAAGTAGAACAGCAAAGGCAAGAAACCAAAACAAAATGAAAAAAAAAGAAAAAAGAGGAAAAAGGAAAGAGGGAAAAGCAAGGGGAGAAGGCTGTATTTTTTGGCATCTTAATACAAGTCTTCATCAAACCAAGGGTCTGACTTCTCTTTTCTGAAGACTGCAGTGTGCTCTTCCTTGGTGTGGAGTACATGATCAGGCACTTTGCTAACGATTTGACTGTGCAGATGAATTGAGTTTTCCTTCATGTTGATTTCAATCTAATTACAGTCATGGTACATGTTAATTGCAACCTGACTGCTGTGCCAGGTCTTGGCATGCTCTGCATGTGGGGACATCCAGCTGGAGATGGTTTTCATGGAGCTGATTTTCAGTCTGGACATTTTAGTTCTGCAAGAGCATGGAACAGTTGGTGTGGAATGTGGAAACTTCCTCAGAAATTTTTGGAGTGAAGATAACACATTTAGAAAACATCCTGCTGACAGAGGTTGCCCAGCCCTTTTTCAGTGAAGACTCTTTATTATTTTTATAAACTATGTCAACGTCTTTGACTTTGACAGAAGGTGTTTGATATTTAACTGGAAGCCCCTGGGTTTACAGAAAAGCCACAGTTTTTTCTCCCGTGTATTCCAGTTAAGTGGGTTATAAGCTCTTACATTTGCTCTTTCCCTTCCACATTCTTGTATTCCCCAAGAAAATTATGGTAGCTACCCTAATTAATATATGAATATGAAACTCTCTGAAGAGCTAAAACTTAATTTAGCTTAAGTAGCATCAGTAACACTGCAGTACCAAGTAAAACACACAGTGCAGAGTAGCAATCCCAGTTTGAAGGGAGCTGCTGGGCTCCCATCCCATAAACTTCCTGCCAGGTACACATGCCCCCACCATTCCAACATCTGTGTGATCCCCCAGGGGCAGTGGCAACTGTTGAACCGTGGGAAATAGCTGAGGAAATAAAATTTTAATAATGTGATCTGATTGTTTATGAATTTCTCACAGTATTCCAAATTGAGAGCCCATGGATTTGCCATCATGCCCGGAAAAATTAGAAATTGTGAGAGTTAAGGTTACCCCCTGAACTTTAATTCTTCCCCCAGCACTTCTGGTCCAATTTCTAACTCCTCAGGGGTATCCCCGTGTTTGTGGTGCTGCTTGCAGCAGAGAAGTTGCCCACAGAAATGACAGAGGGAAGATTTCTCAGGCCTCTCTAATTCTGGCATGTGCTAACTTTCATTTGGGTGACTTTGCTGCGTCCTTTAATGTAGCTATTTTTGTGTGTGTGTGTGTATAAATTAAAAATAGCTCTATAGAAATAACTTTAAAACCCTGGAGTATTTAATAGCAAGCAATTCCTTTTTATAAAAAATTTATAACAACTTATAAAATGTAATCAACAGAGAATTGTGCCCCCGCTTTTGAATTCTTTAGGTGGTTTTAAAAATAATACTTTAAGGATGTTGGAAATGGCAGCATGAAGTGTTTCTTTCCTGTTGAATAGCTACTAAAATAAATTATTCCAACTGTATTAAAAATATGAAAAGCCTACCACTGTTACATATACTTGAGCTGTGTGAAAGCACCTCCGTTTGATGGGATAATTGCTCTGGCATATATAAACATAATTTATTTTACTGATATTTAAATATTAAACACCAAAGTTCTTCAAAATGAGGTCCTAATGATGTACTACTTCACTATGCCTACAGTCAGAGGTGTTCATCTTGAGTCAGTTTATGAGAGATTTTAAATCTTAGAGCTTTATTTCACCTTTATTTGATGTCTTTTCTTATTTTCAGTAAGCAGTAAGCACTATAGTAGAGGCCTAATGCAAAGAAGCGGTGAAGAAATATTTCTAAAAAACAACATTTTAAAATCTATGCATTTTAAAAGGATGATAAATTGTGGAATGTAGTTTAAAATGCTGTTTAGGGAGTAGACAAAATACCAAGCCTGTTGTGTCCAGATAAAACTTAGTTTAAAGAACTTTACATAATCACTGGAGATGGCAAAAATGTCAACTGGTTCTAATAGTTTTAGGGAAATTAGGTTATATTTCCCCAACCAATATTTTTCTAGGAAAATTTTTGTTGGGGATTTTTTTGAGATGTCAGAAGATAAAAGATACTATCTAGTTTTAATTTCTTCATAAGGAAACCTAAAAGTGGTAACCAGAATGAAAATAATTGTTAAAATTTTTTGAACCCCTAAGGAACGTTTCAGTCTAAGCTAAAATAAATAAATATTCTTTTTGCTAAAATCTCTCTATTGAGCTCACATGTCACACAAGTCTCATCCTTGTCAAACAGAGCAGTTGGGTAGAACAAATCCTGGCATTACACTCCCGAGTCTTTGTGCAGAGCCACAGGGTAAATCTGTAGCAATAAAACAGCTTCCCACAGCTGGGATGTCTGATTATATGGTGTGCTGCAAAAATTACAACCACACTGTGCTTAAACATGGTAACAGGATAAAGCTGTAATAGAAAGCCAAACGTAGATAACCATACAAACACTTTTCCTTAATAAAATATTTGATTTCCCTCTGCATGCAAACATGTCTAGCTTTTATAACATGCATATTTGTAAATAATGAATTTTAATGATGAATACTAATTACTGTAGATCTAAACAGACTCTGAAAGTTTAGAACTATATCCTAAGTAGAGCATTTTGGCTTTAATATAAGGCATATTTTAGATAACATTCCTTGTTTAACTAAACTTGGCAGTATTACTGGACTTCTGGTTCTGCCACCTATTGTCTCCTTAATTCTGTGAGATCTGGGGATGATTTACATGCTGTGTGTGTATCTGAGACGGGTTAGAAAAATATGTTCTGCTGTCTTGACCCGTGTGGGGTTTTGAGGGGCATAAAGGAATGGTTGAACACTGAGATTTAACAAACTGCTACTTTCTCCTCTTACAGTTCTCTCTGGGAAGGGAAACTGTGTTTCAAGACAGTCTTTTCAAAGCCCTCTCCTCAAACTTGCTTTCTAGCCATTAAAAAAAACCCCAATAAAAAATCACAAAGCCCCACCAAAGGTTAAAGAATAGTCACGTTTGTCTAGCATTGCTGCTGCCTCGGCTTTGCAGAGCACAATTTCCCCTGAAAAACAGTTCCATATTCCTTTTACAGGCTGTTCCAACCTGAATATACGGTGAATGGGGTTCTGCTAACCCTTTGTGGCTGCAGCAGTTCAGAGTGAGTCAGTGTGAACACCCTGCTGCGCAGTTCTGCTCTCGGGGGCATGAATGAGTTTGCCACAACTCTTAGAAGGAAATTCTTACAAAATCTGTATTTTTCTTAAGTTACTACCTTGTAATATACATATCTGATTACACTGGTCCTGCCAACTCCCCACCCCCAAGACACGATAGGATGGCCTTTTCTGCTCTTCTCTGTTTCTGCTGTTTGTTTGTGGGTATCTCCTTCCATCTCGTGCTCCAGCACACTGGTATCAGCCAGATCAGGAATTGTGCTACAGCTGTCCTTGGCCTTTGTTATCAGGCCAAAAATAACATCAGCACAGTCTAGTGGTGCCAAGATTATAGCAAGCTATAATGACATATGTTTTGTTGAGAAATTGATGCTGTGACTCTGAATAATAATAATAATAATAATAATAATAGTTGTTTGGCTGGTGCTGGTGGTGATTGCACAGAAGTGCTGCCCTGTGTCCTTCAGAACTCCCTGGGTGTAGAACTAACTTGTCACTGCTGGGGTCCTGGTTTGCATTTAGAAATCTCCTTGTGGAATGTAAAACAGCTATCAATGCTTGTAAATACAATCTAGGCTGGTTCCCAATGGGCACCAGCGCAAAGCCAAACCACACTGGGAGAGCTGGTACAGATCACAGCCTTTGTCCAGAGTAAGGCTTCCGTGTATGTAGTGGAGACTGAAAAACCTGTGTGGTACTTAACAGTAACATAAAAATACAAGAAAATCATCGCAAGTGTTCCCTTGCCCGGAAAAGACATAACGAGAGGAGTGCATCCAACAGCCTGCCTTGACTTAGTGCAGACTGGCTGTTTGTGTGTTGTGTGTCAGAGACTGCTACATATCTGGGCTGCTCCTGCAGTATAGTGCAAGGTTCATTCTGTGCAGCTCTCCAGTGTGGGTGAGAAGGGTTTCTACTCTGACTTGCAAATCTTGAGCACTAGTTTCTGCTTCATAACGCTTGGAAAAGCAGGGAAGTGCTCACTGGAGTGAGTTACTCACTGAACATGTTTACTGCTTGCCTCCCCACTGCACAGAGCTGAGACTTGATGTTGCTCATCAAGCCCCTGCTATTTACACCAACCGACATCTCTCCAACAGTGCAGGAAGTCTGTAGTCCACTCACAAGCCACTTGCCATCCTGCATGTTAAAAACTAAGAGAAAAAGAAAAAAAGGGTAAGGTGTTGACATCAGGGGGTATTTGTAATAATGAGTAATATGGCACAGAGCTGGTATATCTTGGCTACCATCCCTCTGCTGCATTATTTTAGTGGCTGTGTCTAGCTGTCTACTAGCTGTGACACATTTTTATGGTTCATCATAAAAATAAAAGTGTGTCTATTACCTCTAGCCAGCATTTGGATGATGCATAAAAACCGAAGCCAGTGAGTTCACGTAAGGAATAATACAAAAACCACCTTTGGTGTGTCATGACAAGTATTTCTCATGCAAGAGCACCTCCTGCAAGCTGTGGCTTCCCATTTACACAGCCCCAAAGCTGAGCCACCTCTGAGCTTCCCCAGGGAAGAGCAATCTCTGGGTTGGGTAAGGCAGCAAGCTGCAGATTGAGGGTAGCAAAAAGTGCTAGTCACTTCTGATAGGAACACTCAATGACCTGGTATGTAAACAAGCTCTGAATTCATATTCTTTCTTCACTTTGCTGCATTTCTGTAGTTCTCCCTATTTTCAGAATCTATTATAAAGTCATTGAGAAGAAGAAGAAAATTTCTTTCTGGCCAAGTATTAAAAATAGCAACATAATCACTTGTATTTCACAATGAACAAACTTTCCAAGTAATTTTAAAAGCTAAATTAAAAAAAAAAATCAGTTGCTTCTCTTCAAGTGGTGATTAGCTTAAATGGGCTCTTCATACACTGACTCTTTGGAGAATATTAAAAGGAGGGAAAAGATGCTGGATAAAGCAGGTCAACTAGATTAGGAAGAATCTTTTTGGGTTTCATTTGTTACCTCTGTGTTACTCTTGTGGGAAGTGTATTAATGAAAACCAGGAACTTTCTAGCCTAGGAGAGGTGTGATATAGAGAAATAAATATCAAGTAGACCCTCTGGGACTCTGTCCTCAGCCGTGGTAAATTGGAATAGCTCTCTTAAAGTTGTACTAAATTATAACACCTGAGGCTCTGCTCCTTATACCTTGATTACTTGGTGCAGCTAAGTTTTGTCTTTGTTAAGGAACAAGTAAGAAACTTATTAGCAAAACGAAGAAAATTTTTCATGTGAAAATTTTTCTCCTCTCTGTAGTCAGTCGACTAAAAAAAAATTATGTCCAAAGTCATAAAATAGAACATGCAAGACACTTTTAAACTCAGAGAAAAGAAAAATGTCTTGTTAGCAGTTCTCCTTTCCATTTACTGTACAAAAGGAAACATTACAGATGTGATGTGGATGGGGGCCAGAAAATTCCCAAACCAGGATGCTGACCTGAGATCCATCAGGCTTAGTGCTGCATAAGTCCTGGAAGAATGCTTGGTGTGGGAAATGGTCCAACTAGACATAATGTTTTAATTTAAAACAAGTTATTGATACAGAAAGAAGTGAACTTGGTGATATTGCACCAGGATCACTATGTCCACAGTTCTATTTCTAAAGCTGCCAGATTTTTATTGGGAACATATCTGAAACTCAAGGTACAGAGTTGCTTTGCACAAATTCGTGGCTTGCTTCCAAGGCAGATAACTTCTCCCAACATTTGTATCTTTCTTCTCATATAATGTAACAACAAAGCATTAATCATGCAAATATCAATATTTAATGATTATGTGGTTAATGCCTGCAAAGCACTTTAGAGATAAAAAGTGCTCTATAAATCCAAATGTAGGATATTTACTCCTTGCTTATCTTAGTTGGATACAGAAGGGCTGAGAACCAGTTCGTGTTATCTGGAAAGGCAGGTGCCTGATGCTTCTGATATCAGGAGTGAAGTATTCATTCTAAACTTACTGAGCTCTGTGACAGTCTTCTCATTCTCTTCAACCTGCTTTAGAAGCTTGCACTATTAGAAACATTTGTATGGTAATGAGGATACTGCTCAAACCTCAAAATATACCAATTAGGTAAAACCCAGGATTGTGAACATTTGGCCAGCTAATTAAAATGTCATAATTGGTGCTGCAGATACCACTGTTACTTCACACAATTATATAAATGAAGATCTACTGTCTAATGAGGGACTGAGGAAAGAGGATTGTTGTAGAAAAGTAAGAAGTCAAGCGCAAATTTTCCCTGCACGTCAGCATTGCTAAAAAAACCCTCAATATGGCCCTTTTTAAGTCATGGGTGAGTCACAGTCACCTTTCCTAAAACATCTTCTTTTTATTGAAGAGTTTCTTTTGGACAGGTTAGCAAAAGTTAAATGGCAACTTATGAAACTTCTGCTGAATATTACAGAAGCTTGTGTACGTGAGTACTCTGCTGAGTCTGGCCATAAACAATTGCTGGGTGAGGTGAACAACACAAAACAAAGATGTTTGTTTGTCCTGAGTCTCACTTGCTTCTTTTATTTTCTGTGTCTGTGTTATGGGAACTCTTCAGGTTTAAGTAGGAGATGAAACAGCAAAAGTTGTTTCCTTAGGTGTCATTTTTGCCAACATCACTCTTAGCTGACTGCTGGCACATAGCACCTTTCTCAGCCATTAGAAAATGTGAGGAGAAAATACCCAATTCATATATTCTTAGAGAAGGTATATTTAGCAGGATCCTAGATTTTGCAATTTTGAAGAGGTCATGTTCTCCCTGAAAGTCACTGCTTAAAAACCTTTCCCTATCTGCAAACAACTATCGAAACCTACTACACAAAATACTTACATGTGTTTACTTTTCAGTTATGCATAAATCTGCCCAATTTTTCTGAAAGTTTTGCTGAAAAGATATGGTTATGTTTTAAACCAGGCCTGTCAAAGTGATGAAGTCTCTATAAAATTGTATGTGGAACAGACCTCCTCCACATGAGGAGGCTTAGTGGGAACACCGTGGCCATTTGTGAAGGGTTTTCAGACTCAAAGTTGCCTGGATGGGTGAATGTCTGGAATCCTGACAAAGCACTGTCCAAAGTGATAGAAGGGAAGATTACAGATAGATATAGGATCTGGCAGCCCAAAGTCAAAACTGGTAGGGCGGGAATATCTGGACACTGCAGAATACAAGGAAGGAAAAAAAATTCAAAATGCAGTCCAATAAAGGGAAGCCTTGGAAGGCTGGAGAGCAGTTTGTGTCTTGTGGCGTGGCCAGCAGTGGGCTCCAAACGTGTCTTTGCAGAGGAGAGATCTGCTCTCTCTGCTGGAGACTGGTACAAACCCCTGCCGCCGTTAGGGCAAGACTGTGCACATTTGCTGACAGAAGTGTGACAGCACAAAATGAGGGTGTTCAGTCAAGGCTTCCATGAGTAGAAGCACAGATTTATTTTTATTTTTTTTGTTTCCTAAGTGTGATTGGAAAAAAAAGATTATCCTCTGATGAAACCATGTTGAGATTAACTTCAACCTGACAGATAGGGAAACATAGCAGAGAAGGCAGGTAAGGTTTAGTATATTTAAATGAGATTAAAAATAGGGTCTGAAATTTGTTGAGTGACATAATTTCCTTATGGTTTGCAGACACCAGCTGGAGACTAGCTAGGATAGTGAAGAAAACCTGTCAGGCACCTCAGTAGAGGCAGCTAACAGTCCTGCTGAAAGCAATGGGGAAGAATAACACTCCAAATCAAAGAGTTCTCTCTCCATGTTTAACACTCATAGTGTTTTGAATGCAGAATACTGATTATTGTCTGCTTGGACTCAGGGCTGTTGTCAATTGGTTATAATTAGCTCGAGGCTCTTGTCCATGCTCAGAACTCAGTGCTCTGGGTGTAGGAAGTTATTGAAATCTATTTACGTAATTTTGCTATGTTTTTCTTAAAACATTTCTCTGTGATTGAAGATCTCTTTCCTGGGTTGTCCTTTGCTGGGGCTATATCGGCAATTTGAGTGGAAAGTTACATTTCAAGGGGAAAGGAAAGGCTCTCCTGGGTGGCACTGGGCTGATGGAGGTTCCCTGGGGGCAGGGGAGGGGAGGTGCCTTTGCCCTTCCCCAGGTGCCAGCCTGGGTGGGAGCACTGCCAGCCCCCTGCACCACTGTCTCCCCATCCAACCCGAGTATTCCTCGTGCCACAAAATAATTTCCTCCTTGACTAGGACAACTTTGAAAACGTCTGGTTTTTTAAAAGTTGGGGCCCTGTGGGAAAGAGGAGTTGTCATGTAGTCATGAAGTTATGTTGAAAAAGAGAGGGAAGGCATCCAGCACTGGTAACAAGGTGTGAGGCACAATGAACCAAAGAGCAATTAAAAACACCACAGTAACTTTCACTTGGATTTCTCCTCAAACTTCTGAGTAACTGGTCACATCTTTTAGACAGTTAGGTGCATCAGCGTGATCAAAATAGTGTAAGCCCACATCTTCTCTGATGCCTGTTGGAGTAAACTGCAGTGCAACGCCTAGGGTTAGAGACTTTAGACTCAAAGACTTTGGTTCACTCAGAGATATTACTTTAAAAGAGGTCTGCTATGATTTTTAGCATACAATACTTCTGAACCAGCATTCAGAAAAAAGTATGTTTTATAAGGGAAATAGTTTTGTTATAAGCTGACATTGGCTAAAAAGTAAAATTAGGAGAGTTTGAGTGAGAGAGAAGAATAAAAAGATATATTTTGTTCATCAGGGGATGTGCAGTTATGGGACAAAGGAGGACACATTTGGGATTCAATTCAGGCTCAGGGTTACAAACGCTCTCTTCTAATCAGAAGCATACAGGTGAGAGACATGCTTTGTGTCTTTTGTGCCTCCCATCAGAACAGATTCAGGTGCATGCATAATGCATGAGGCAAGTACCAGCACTGATGCAGAATAATCCATAAAATATGAAGCTGATGTTATGAATAATTAAAGCACAAACACACTCAGAAACACCTGCATGCAGCTAATAGGATGGGTTGGACTTGGCCTATAAGAGTGACAGAAATGTAGAAGTGAAGCTGTCCCTGCTCCCCCTTGGTGTGCCTGGACTGTGTGTGGAGCCTGGCACAAGGCACAGCTCGGGGACCCCTCTGGAGCTTCAGACCCCTGTTTGGAAGGGAGTGAACACTGGTTTTCCTCGGGTACAGCAGCAGAGGGGCCATGGCATCTGCTTCAGAGGGAAATTGCCAAAGTGTTTCCTTCTTATAATATTGAAAAGGCTGAACTTTCAGCCTCCTGGTAAGTAAATGCCAGTTTTGTTTGGAGACGGTGCAGAAAGATGAAATATTTAGCTTTTATCAATAATGTACCCTCTAAGTAACAGTGCCTACATCGACACGTAATTTGTGACAAACTTTCACAGATCCCCTGATGCATTTGAGGCAAGCTCAAGGTTTTTTTAACTTGTAGGAAATGAATGACTTCTGATGCTCCCTGCAGAGAGGGGAAAGAGAAGGGCAAGAACTGAGCTGAGTATCAGCAGTAGAGAAGGTCATATAAATTATTACTGTTTGTATGGCTTGTACACTGACCCACTCATGTGGTGTCAGTGTTCTTGCTTAGTACTTTTATGATCTCAGTGGAGATTCTAGGCCTGTTAGGCAAGACACTGAATACAGAACAGAGGAAAACATCCTGGTCCTAAAGCATTTGTTTTAAATAGAGCTGACAAATGGTGAGATCTTTTCTGAAGTTAAATGGCCATATTTTTAAAAATGAGTAAAGCTGGGGGATATATAAGGATTCCTAGCAGAGATTGATTGCACTTTTACCTGAAACAGGAGAATAAGATTCTATCATCTTAGGCAGCTTCCAAAATGTGTTTTAATTTATTTCTCTATAAGAGTGATTTGAATGTAATGGAAAATAGTGTCTGGGTTGTGGTTTATGTTTTATGACTGTGCACATCTCACACTACAATTTATTTTAGTTTTGGTAGTTATAATTCTATGTTTTTATACTGCTGCTCTCATGAAGGAGTTCTAGCTGTGTGCACAGCAATCTTAGATCTTTGTTATTTAAAATATCTTCTTTGGTTTGATGTGTTGGATCTTAGGGAAAGTCCTTATGTACTTTTATTTCATGAAGAGAGACGATTTATCACTGCAAATACATAACTTTCAAAGTAACAAAACCACAGTGCTCTTGCTGGATCACACAGAGTGTGGGCTGAAGGGATATAGTGCTCAAGGGATGTAATGGATATCCTATGGATGAAACAAGAGAAGCTGGACCCATGGATCCCTGAGTCTGAGCCAGCTAAAGAAACAAAGCTCCAAGAGTCCAACAAATCCAGTCCTTATGGGGACAGTTTGGACGGTGTTTCTGCCTACAGAGGGACAGTTTTCCTCTGGTTTCAAAACTGTGAATCGATTTCCAGTTTGGCCGTAAGACTCACTCTAATGCTGTTGCATCTTTTACATTCCCTCTTCTCAACTGATAGACCTGGAATGTGTTCCTTTTTAAATTAGGCTATAGGCATTAGACAAAAATAAGTCATTTTTCAGTTAATTCTAGAACTAGGACAACAGCCCCTTTGGAAAATGCTTCCTTTATGAAAATAGTACTCAAATGAGCCTGACAAAGCACAAAATGATTATGTGTGATTCTCTAGATTATTTTACCAGCTTAGTTTGCAGAACCCAAAGTTCTGAAATACTTTGTGGATGGTGCTTTGCGTCAAACATCAAGAAATCACCATTTGTGTTTCTCTCTTGAGGTTAGACTAAGTGCTGAAATATTTTAGCATGATTTGCTGCCTGGAAGTAGCCAATAACTCTTTCTTCCCTTGCATCTAGAAGCCATTAGATTCTGGGGTGTCATGGATTCTCCACCACCTCCACCCCGTCTTTAATAAGGCAGAGTTCAGGACTGTAGGAAACCTTCAGATACCATCAACCCTCCCTGCTGTTTAAAGGAAAAAAAATTCGACCACAACCCTAAAATTAAACAACCCCGTATACTATCGTGGAGAAAGATGAACTATCTCTATGTTCCTACCCTGATTTTCAGTTCACTGTCCCTGATCACTGTGGTAAATAAATGCTCATATCCATGGCACTCCTCCTTCCCTACCCCAGAAGGAAGGAGCTGCAGTGGCAGTGGGACATGGACATTGCTAAGTATGCCTCCAGCATCTTTCCCACTGGCTGATTAAGGTAGGATTTTGATTGTCATGCCCTTCATTGTTTTTGAAATTATATTTTTAGGGAGTGGATTTCCTGTTAGTTCTGTCCTCCTGACAGTGAGGGACAAATTTTAAAGAGTAGGTTCAGACTTCCATTTCCTTAATGTCTTTTGACTTTGGGCTGCTAGGAAAGTGTTCCTTTGTCACAGATCACCACAGAGCTTTGCAGGCTTCCTGTGAGCTGACAGGTAAGAAACTTTTCACATAAAACCTACATTTTCTTTAATAATTGCTGAGTACTTAGGAAGTAAATGACTATAAACAAAATCACAAGATATTCACTGTCATCCAGTCACAGCAAATGACTGTATACCAATACACATCCTGGCAAGAATAAGGTTGTTAGAAACTATTTCCAAAAACTGCTTTAGTCTTTTAGTTTGTTTTTAATTATGGCTTCACATCAAATTCAAGCACTTTTATACTTCAGACCTGCTTTGGAAAGGACCAATGTGTGGCTGATGAATTCTGCCATAAGCACTTGCATATTGAAAAGTAATTGCTGTATATGTTCTGCAGCTGCTGGAGGGGCAGAAAGAATAGGGATGTTTGTGAATTATTTTGTCCTCTTTAGTGAAGAATTGAAAAATGACACATTTCAGTCCTGTGAC
This sequence comes from Atrichornis clamosus, assembly GCA_013400975.1. Taxonomy (NCBI): domain Eukaryota; kingdom Metazoa; phylum Chordata; class Aves; order Passeriformes; family Menuridae; genus Atrichornis; species Atrichornis clamosus. Next base: position 44,160 of record WBMZ01013064.1, read on the forward strand.
CTCTGAGAAAGTATCTGCAAACCAAGTTGTGCCTGTTTTAGCCTTCACAGCCAGACTTCTTGCAAGATCCTCAACATCAGACTGAGCATGCAGTGGATGGATATTCTAATGGTCTTGGTCACATGATGTCAATTATATGGAGTGACCTCAAAGCCTCTGGTCATACCTGCTATTAACACTTGAGATCTAATAGATGGGTCTCTTGGTAAGTTATTTTGTTTGAAGGACCCACAAACCTGCTGCAGTAGGAATCTGGTATAATGTACACAGGCTGTTCTGCTGCTAATAGTGTCCACATGGTTCCAAAATAGACCTTGCCAAATCATTAAATGGATCTTGCAGAGCACTGAATTTTAATTGCTCTGGGGATACTGAGAGAGAACAGTATTGATTGACTAACTTTATGGAAGTTTATTAAGAGTTGTTAATCTAATATCTAATTAAGGGATTTTGTTTTAGTTTTTGTACGATATCTCTGGGATTTTATTAATGATATTTTAAATGTCCCTTTTCTAATATTTTACATGCACCAAAAGGGAATTAAAAACATTGCCTTGAACTGAATTATTTTTCTGCTAGGGCCAACTTTTCAAACGTGATGGTTTCAGACAGCTAAATTTAGTTAGCCACCAAGCAAGAGGTGGTGAGAGGCAGAAGACCTGAAAGGTGGGAGGCTGACTGTTCATGGCAAAGGTTACGCTGTGGGAGAAGAGGTAGGATTAGGTGGCATTGGGCAGTATGGGTTCTTTTTGTCTGCTGTAAGCCTTTCCCCATGAAATCCCCTTGCAGATGAAGGTAGCCTGATGAAGGGATGAACAGGCACGGAGTCGAGGTGATGGGCTGTTCTCCTGAGAGTGGGATGACAAGTGAGAAAGAGGAAAGAAGTACTTTGGAAAAAACCCAGTGTACTGCCAGAATTACCTTTTGTCCTGCAGAACCTCCACATTGCAGATTGTGTCCTGTGAAAAAGTGAATTTTAGCATTAGTGTCAGTGGATCAGGGTTTGTCATCTTCCCCTGTGTGTACTGCTGTGTCACCAGGACTGTGTCTCTGGATGGGGACAGAGCAGACCAGAGAAAACTGTGAGGATTTCTTTTTTTCTTTCTTGTGTGCCCCAAATAAAAAAAGGATTGGTTAGTTTTGAATTTAATTTGCAAGGAAACTCTGCAGACTAAGGAAACTTTTCTAGGAAGAGAAAGAGCTGATCAGGTAGTTTAACAGAGTATGTCTTGCAGCCTTGGAGTTTTTCCACTGAAAAATGTGGTATGACTGGATATTCTTGGAATACAAATTACTACTGTGGTGCATATGTCATGGCTGGATATCATGTTACACTGAATCTACCAGCAGTTTTTAATGAAAACATATAAAATAAAAGAAATTTCAGACCTTGTTCCACGGAGAATATTTTCCTGTGAAAACCGTAGTAAAGGACTCTGAAATGTCAGGGATAGTGAATTTAAAGAGGGGGTGCAAAGCTACAGAACCACTTCTGGCTTGCCTGACTGGGGGAAAGGACATACTGTGCATAGCCGGTGGCACAAATAAAGAGTGAGGCTAAATCCCATGTGGCAAAGTGCTGGAGAGCCATTAGGAAATGACCATTACCATTGAAACACAGGGCTCAGCTGGCACAAGGTGAGTAACAACTAATGAGAAGATTGGCACATCCAACTTAGTTATTAATTGTTACAATAGAGCAAGAGAAGAGATGTTTTGTGAGATGTTTTGTACAACATATATACAGTAACCTTTGTTTGAAGGATTTAGTCTGTAAATAACCAGACAACAAGCTTTAAGTACTTTCAAGTAGAGAATGATCAGCACAGGCAAACTCAAAATTTGTGTCAGTTGTCTCATTGAGTCAGCTGAGACTTTTGCAAATGTACAGAAAACACCCTGCTCTGACACCTTGGTAATCAGGACATTGATATGTGAAATAAGTGATTGAAAAATAATTTATTATTTAGTGAAAGATTATTTTAAAACTATTTGAATTTACTTAAATGTGTCAGTGAAAATACACCTACTTTTAAAACCTGCTTGAAATAAGTTTGAGGATCAGTATCAATGGGATCATCCTATGCAAGCCTGATCAATTAGATATCTATAAAGAAAAACCCAGGCTCTGAGTGCTGTTAGTGCCCAGGAAGGCTTGTCTTGTCAGAAGAGAAGAAAATTTCAATTTATTGAAATTCATATGGACACTGGCTCCCATCCTCAGCCTGCTTCCAACATGTGGCATTCAATTCCAAAACCTTTCTAGTTTGTCTCCACTAAGAAATGTCCCTGATGACCAGACATGCTAAGAGTTAAAAATTAGCCTTCGACAAAAGTAAAGCAAATGCATAAACCCCAGAAACAGCAAAGTGAGTCTTGTGGTTCCTACCATGAGAGGCTTCCTACGGCAGTTTTAAATTGTGTTTGTAAACAGAAGTGTTGGTTATCAGCTTTCCCTCTGATCTTTTAAGTCATCGTGGTTTTTTGATCACAGAATTCCAAACATGTTACTAGGCAGAAAATTTGGTCCCTTGCTTAATTAATGAAAGTAGATTAAAGCTTATGCTGCAAGGATAGTGATAATGTCACAAGAAAAAAAAAAAGTTATTTACATCATATTAGCAGCCTGGGTAAATAGGAAAAATGTAAAAAATACAAGGATAGTTCCCACCATCTGCAATTTAGTGGAAAAAACCTGATAATTAGCAGAGTGCAGTCTGAGCTGGGTACATCTGTGTGCATTTCTATTAAATGTTCTAAAAGGCTATTTCAATAAAATGCTGCAGATTACTGTCTGTTTTCATGGTACACAAGTCTCAACAAACATCCAGAAGAGTAAATGAGTTTTTCAAAACAAAGGTGCCATGCTCACTTGGCATGGATTTAATTTTTGTAGAAACAGTTGAGCTTAGCAGCAGTAATTCCACCTACTGAATTGATAGCACTTAGGAAGTTTTAATTGTAGACCATAAAATTCCTCTTAGCTCCTGGCTCCGTTACTCTTGGATACAGCATTACAGGGTACAGGGTCTGCTCCAACCGCTCCTGCAAACTGTAATGAGGCAAAATGCATACAAATTATTCTGCTAGTTTAGCATATATCATGTTATTCCTGAAGAAAAAAAAAAAAAAAAAGGAAAAACTCCCCAACACCCTGGGCACTAAAACAGTCATGGCATGAAATCAATTTTGTAAATGTCAAGACATTGGGCTGGAATTTTCCAGGGAGTCTAAGCGCATTAGCAGCTCAAATCCCATTGAAAACCTGCCGTATATATTCTGGACGTATTACAGAAACAGCAGCTCTGTACAAACAGCTGCCCTGGCCACGTGGAATATTTCCTGGGGAGAAGCCGTGGAACGGGGGTCAGCCGCAGGACGGGGCGGCAGGGAGGGGAGCTCGCAGCTCTCCAAAGTGACCGGAGTTGCTCACATTGCTTCTCCTCAGTGCAGGCTGTGTGCAGGGGAATCGCCCTCCCCGCAGGGCTGGGGGTAGCTGCGCCCCAGCTTATCCTTCCAGAAGTTAGGTAGGACTGTATGCGGAGAGAAAGGTGCCATGTACTCCTTTAAAGCTGCCTGGGTAAATAGGCAGGATAAATATGAAAATATTTCACTAAAAAGAACAGCTCTGACCCTTCAGCTGACACTCACCAGTGTTCCATCACAGCGGTTAAGCAGGGAGAGGACAGGCATTCACACCGTCTGCCTGTCAGTATTCTACCAGCAGAAACTTTCTCAGCTGGGATACTGCCCATCTTCCCTTCCATAGTATTTAAAACGTGGTCTGAGCAAAAGCCCAGGATCCTCTTTTCCTCAAAAATGTATATTTGTATATACAGAAATACACATATGTATATACGTAAAATGAACTTTTTTTTCCTCTCCTCAAACTAGTCATAAAATGGTGACGATGCTTTGAATTTGTGTTTTACCACACAGTGTAGCTCAAGAGTCTCTAACTCCAGTTCTTCCTTTACACAAGGTTCCACCTCAGGCTACATCTCCCGTTTCACTGCATTTGCTGGTCCATGACATCAGAGAGAGCAGGGGCACATTGAATGGTGTGCTTGCATTTATCCTGATATTAAAAGGGATCTTCCACCTCCCGGGCACCTGGGGATTTCAAAAATGAGCCGATACACTCGGTAGGCAGCAATATGCCTTGTTCAAATCCTGCAAGACTTTAAATTGCACTGAAACAAAAGCTGACCAGCACCTTACTTTTACTTAAATCACACCAGCGTCTCAAACAATGTTTGGTAGCCTTTGATTATACGTCACTGATTACTGCTGAGAAGGAGTAATTGCAAATGGCAAGAAAATAAAGTTTTAGGCTTACAAAGCAATTGATTTTAAGCATCAGCCTGAGAAGTGCAATGCTAACTCTTTGTGTGGATAATATGGGTAAAAGAAATGTTATTTTCTCTAGTTTTATTATTTCCTTAAAATTTTTCTCATTTCTTAGAAAAAGGAGCCATAATTCTGATTTCAGTGAAATATGTCTGCTGAGGCTGATTGTCTCTTAGACCTATTGTTCTCTCAGGTTCCTCTTTATTAGCAAATAAATACTTGGATGTGTCCCAAAGAAACATTTTATGCAATTTGCTTAGTGATTTCATTAAGAAATTCCATTTATGCAGGTTCTTAGTTCACCTCCTGCCTTTAGCACCTGAAGCCTGGACCTTTATTCCAATTATGATTTGTACCACAAAGAAAAATATATTCAAGAACATTACATATTCTGCCTCCTATTCCTACAGAGTTGTTATGTTTTGCTGGAGTTGAAAGTGCTATTTAAAAGTATGGTAGGATTAGTGTTTGCAATATTGCTGTTGCAAAGAGCAAGAGGATGAGCAGAATATGCCTGTGATGTCTTGGCTGAGGTGATGTACAGGGCGTCTGTGCACACGTGTTTAAAGACAAGAGCTTTGTCACATGATTTTACAACTAAACCCATAACCAGTTTATCTGATCTCCATTAGCTGGTTCTATATACCTAGAAAACAAATGCCCCTGCAACAGTTAACATGAAGAATGAGTTTGTTCTTGAAGTTTATATTGCTGTGACTTCCTCTTCATCTCTCTGTTCTGAAGCAGTTTTTTTAGTTCTCCTATAAGGTAAAATCCTATGTGTGCTGGGGAATGAAGAGGTAAAGTTGCTGGGTTTGTGTACTGAATGATTTATAAAAGATGTTAAATGTAACGAGCAAAGGCAGACTACAGTGGTAGCTGTAGTGTAAAAATATTATCAAATGATATAACTGTCAAATTAATTAAATTCAGTATGATATAAATTAGGCATAGTTGTATGCAAAATAGGTGTTCAGGCACTTAGCTGCTTGGTTGTAGCTAGTATGCCCAACTGATGTCAAGAAACTATTTCAGGATAAAGAGCATCATTTGAATTTGTTGTAAACTCTTTGAGATTAACAGAGCTGGAATTCTCTTTGTGGGAATTTGGCCTAAGTTGTCAACATAAATTAAAAATGCTACCTATTCTTCATAACAATCCTTTCTGTTCTGGATCTTAGGCTTGTATAAATTCGAGAAAATCCATGGAAACCCAATACATATCCTAAGGAAAGAGAGTTGGGTGTGAGGAATGTGGACATGGAGTGTTTCTGTTACCAGCTTTTACAGGCATGCTTGACACGTCTAACTGCTAACAAGTTTCTCAAGGCCCATCTTCAGCTGGTTTTTTTTTCACTGTCACTGTTTCTAAAGCTGTACCATCCTGCTGGCTGGAAACCCATTTCAGGTGTCCAATCTAAATTACTGCAGCCCTTTGCTCTTCTGAAAGTATTTTCCTCTGCTTGCTATCACCTTCCTATCCTTCACTTTGGCACCTTTGCTCTTCATGTAAAGCTGGGATCTCCTTTCTTCTGGTTGCCACTGGTGCTCTCATCTGTAAGTGCATCAAGTGAATCTTTCTTAAAGCCAAAAACATTGCTGTTGGTATGATGCTGTATTCTCTACTTGGCCTGTGATTTGTAATATTGCCCCCTGGCTCTTTGAAGGATTGAGTTTGTTAATACCAGACACACCTGTGGAAGACATCATCCTGCCTTGTGAAGAACACCAGCCCAGTGAAACACAGAACAGCACAGCAAATCATAACACTTCTTTTCTTTTTGATTGCAAACTCATAGAGCTTTAATGTAAGAATTATATTAACTACAACCTGTTTTTAGAAGCTGACATTTGTTTGATTATAATGAAACAAAGTCTTATGTGATTTTCCTGTTCTTCAATGCTAAGAAAATTGTTAATATTTTAGGCAAGGCTGAGATGATTTCTGTGTGAAAATATGAGAGGTATGAATGGAGAGAATTAACAGTAATGGCAAGTAGATTCATTATTGATAAGGTTGCATTGGAAGTTCAAAGAATTCATCTCTGACTGGAGGAGATGGCTGTCAGACTGCAGCTGTAAGTCTGTCATTTTTGAAGACAGATATTTCATGACTTTGGAGGACACGTCAGTTGTGTTTTCTAATACATAACATAAAAATGGAGGTGGTTCAGTGCATAGCCCTGTAGTGACCCCAAACGCTTACAAAATATTTTATTTGAACAGGGGAACAGATTAACTGTTTGAAAAGCACAGGAAAGTCAATGAGAACTTGAGTAAAAGTCAGCATTAGATATTCCCATATGGGATATGAGTCTTCAAACCTGTTTAACTTTCTGTGCTAACAAGACAGGAGATGTCACATATCTTATGTTTTTTGATACTCCAGTGAGTTCTTGTAAGCAAGATAGAGGAACACAGTTTGATAGCAATAAAGTGACTTGAGATCAAGACTTATTGTGAAATGAGTCTCAGAGAACAATTATAAACGATTGTCAGGATGGAAAGGCTGTAACTGTGAGGGCCCCAGTGGGCTGCCCCACTGGCTACTCAATGTCCTCTTTAGCAGCCTGGAGCCAAAAAGACAGTCTGTTCATTGAATCTGCAGGTGATATTAATATGAGAGCCTGTATGAAGAAGATTTCACATTTGGGAAAAGCTTGAAGAGTGGAAGAACTGGTTTGCAATTCTGCAAAGATAAATAAAAGGAGCTAGACTTGGGTACAGGGTACAGGTGTGCAACAGGTTGGAGAACAGCAGGTTAGGCAGGGGCTCTGGGGAAGGGAATGAATTACAGGTGAGAGGGGACAACTGGAGTCTTACTATTAAAGCTCATAGTGGGAATTTCAAGTAGGAAATTACCTATATGAAATCATCCTTCCCTTTCCAGCAAATATTAAGGTTTTCCCCTGCCAGTACATCACCCCAGTCCTTAAAAAATGGGCATTGCTGAAAGACTATGAGCATGCCTATATCTATATTAATTTCCTTTTAGTCAACTGTTTTGTAAAATGTTTTTCCTAAGATATAACCTTCAAGAAAGAGAACCCAAGAATTTTAAGCCAAGCTGCATCAAGTATTTCAGATAACTAATCCAAGGGAAATGTTTCACAAAAATGTAAGGATTGTCACATCTCAGTATGACTAAATTTTCTACATCAAAAAGACTTGAGATTTCTGTGTTGTCTATCCCAGACAAACATTAAATGGTAAACATTGCATTGGCAGAGTCACATGTAGCTGAAAATCATCCATGATTTTTAGCTTAAAGTCATTATTTTAATTTCTGAACCTTGCTTATGAGCTGATGAGCTGGTCATTATTTTTACCTTATTACTTCTTATCACTGATATGTTTCCCTCCAACTGGGGATTTTATTGCTCAGCTTATTTGCAGTATCAATTTTAAGAGTCTTTACCTAGGCCTTAAATCAGTATTTTAACACATTTTCTTGCACAGAACTAGCTTGTTTTCCAAGACAAGCCTTTCAGATTCACTGATGACGAGGGAATCAAAAGCATGCTTGAGACTTATGGTTATTTTCAAACGTGTACCAAGGTCCTTGCCATGCTTTGCCAAAGATTGGGCACAAGTGTGTTCCTCCAGGGTACCAGGAGAACAGAGCTATCTCCGGCCCCAGGGAGGAGGGCTGCAGGGCTTGCTTTGCTCCTCTGTGCTCACACCACGTGCTGGCTCCCTGCATCCCTGTCTGGATGAACAGTCTGTCTCACAGAGCAGCACCTGCAGCAGCTGCACCAGAGTGAATCCAGAAGCTTTTAGAGGGTCAGCCAGTATCTGAAAAGCACACACGCTCTAAATATAATTAAGCTCATTTAGTTAAGCACCTGTAACTTGCATCTCAAAAGCACAGCCTGGTTTGCAATCCCTGTGTGTGCTGAGAAATAATAGTAATAATTCCTGAGAGTTAGCAGACAGAGGGAAACAGTCAGACAAACATCTCCGGCTGTAGAAGATGAGCACAAAAGATCAAATGGATCAAATGTTTCAGCACACCGTGCTGGCCCTGGGGGCACGGCAGCTGAGGGGCACGGGAGGAACTGTGGCCACTGCTCAACTGCAAAGGTTGTAGCATTTGCCAAATGTGTTTATTTGTATTTGCTGTGGTATTTTGAGCTCTTTGGGCTAGAATTGCAAATGGGTTAGGGACGGTAATGCTGATTGCAGTAATTTCTCATTTTTAGCCTTGTATAGATAAGGCTAATTAGGTTATAGGACAAAATAAGGTTTCCAAGGAACTTCTGTGACCATAGGACTTGGATCTAATTTAATGCTATGATTTTATTCACACTTTGTGTGATATTTGTTACCTGCCATTGACGATTTTGGAAAGTGAGAAAGTAGTTCAGGTGCTCCTCCAATATTGGCAGAAGCTGAGTTCTTTGCAGGAGGGAGCTGAGGGAGCTGAAGGCCATGGTAGGACTGTTATGGATTGCAGAGTTTAATCTGTTTTTATTCACACATCATGCACCAACTACAGACCCTGCCTAGTAACTTTTTTTTATTTGTTTTAATGACAGAATTTAAAAAAAAATCCAATAATGCTGTGTAGCATAAGGAACGAGGTCATAGAAAAGGTGTCCCTTTTCTATCCCTGCCACTGGATTGCTGTGCAGCCCTGGGCAAATGAGATTTTCTTTCTGTGCTCACTATTCCCTTCTGATAGTTGGCTTTTTAAATGAGCAGGATCCTGGGAGCAGGGACTGTGTTCCTGTCCTTCTATAACATAGACCCTTGAAACCTACATTTGAATTTTGCACTGAAATAGCACACAGGAGAATCATGCACTACCTTACATTTTTTTGCAAACTGAAATGTACGTCAGTAAAGCTGCAGCAGTCATTAAACTGGGAAATAAATACAGAAGTAAACATTTCTGTTTCTCAGAAATTAACCAGGTAAAATATATGGTTCCATTTGGAGTTTATGGATTACAATGCAAATGATGGTTGAAAAACCTATAGACTTTTAAATATACTTAAATATTTCAATAAAACACTCTAAATTAGAGCTGTATAAATTTAAATGGGACTTGCTTATCTCCTCTTTCATGGTCTGGTAGTTTCAGAGCCTGACGTTTCTTTCAAAATTCTGGAACTCTGGCAGGAAAAAGCATAGTTCTGCTGTGAATAAAAGCTACTGTTGTTTCCCAATGAGGTTTTGTTGTCAAAAAGCCCTGAAAGACAAAGCTTAGGAAAGGACAGAGGAAGGAAATGGTTGCAGATTTTAAAAAGCCCCAAAAAATGACTAACCAATAAGGGTTATTATCATAAATTATTTCATCCATTAAAAGTAGCAGAAACAACACCTTCAACACTAGTGCAAGAATTTTCCTGCTTAATAGTTTCCTTAATAGTTCCTGCTTGTATTATTGTTGTTTTCCTTGATGATTATTGCTGCAAGGTCAGTGGGTGTTAGGAATCCTCCGGGGAGTGTGTTATTGAAGCAGCTCACCTGTGTTCCTCTCATGCTGTGTAATTCAATATCAAGCCCTGTTGGCTGACACTTGGAACAATTTCTCTTTTTGACTAGTCTGTAAAACACCATCTACCCTGGGCCAATACACACATGCAGCCAAATGTGAATCTGCCAGAGTCAGTAGAAAGGAAAATAATCCTTCTGTCTTTGGAATTCAGGGCAAAAATAGTTTAAGAATATTATTGTTTAAAATATTTAAGAGTAGTTAGATGATTGGGATTCTGGCTTTGATCAGCAAATATTCCCTTGACTTGTGCCTCTTTCAGCCTTTTGGAATTTAAACTACAACTAGAACCCCCGGGGGCTCCCCAAGGGCGTGATTCAGCCTGGAGCCTTCTGTTTGAGCCCCCGGGAGCTCAGCCTGGGGCTCACCGGGGATCTGTGCTCGGCTGCTGACGGCAGCTGAGGCCGAGGCTGTAACTCAGGTCTCCTCTATGAGTATTTGGATTTCCATTAAAGAAATGGCTAGACAGAAACTGATTGGAACATCTTGATGTGAACAAGCAGATTTTGTCAATATAATGCCCAGCAGAAACTGTAAATTGTTTGCTGTGCGCATTAGGAGATGAGTGCTGGCAAATGCCAGCTGTGAATTCATAAGGGAAATAGAAATATCTGCTTTCCTGGCCAGTTGTCAAATCCCTTTCTTAGCTCACTTATAAGCTTTGAAGAGAAGAGGCACTGTTTTTGAATTCAGACCTAATATCTGGTGAAGAGGGAAGAGACACGGAAAGATGTTTTTAAAGCATTTGAGAATTGCCAGGTGGGTTCTGCTGTGAGTTGTACTCCACTGCAATCAGAGCTCTGGACTACTGATTTTATATACCTGGAGTGCCTGAAGGAGGAAATCTAAAAAGGTTTTGAATAAATTAGCTGTTACCTACATGTAACAAATGCAGGAAAAAGACTCCAAAGAAAAATATTGCTATGCTGATGTTGCTTTGAGTAGTCTAAAGGTAAAAGAGATTTCAAAAACAAGAAACTGGAAAAACCTGTTATAGCCCTTCGAAATACTGGTACCTGTTGGAACAGCAAGAAGGAGCAGAAAGGCACTAAACCCCCAGGAATTTAGTGCCAGTATTCAGGAAAGTCAGTCTGATAGACTGGAAACACCAGCATTCCACTGAGCACTGCACGTGGACGGGCACGGAGACACCACTCATCCTTGAGCAATGTCCAGTGGTGGATGGATAATGGCACCACCAGACAATCCATTTAGAAACAACCCATTTTCCAGTTGACAGAAAGGAATTCTACGCAATCACGCATCTCATCTAAAGGTACGTGCCTCAAGGGGATAGAGAATTATTCCCCAGAGCACAGATTTTTCTCCAGTTGCAGGGCAGGGTGTAGTGAACCTCATCTCCCAGTGGGAATGGGCCCTGGGACACCAGCTACAAATGCCCCACAGCCAGCAGTGTGGATGCTTGGGATGCACTTGGCTCGGCTCTCAGGAGCAGTGAGTTGTAGCAGGAGAAGGGTGACTGCAGTAATACAGAGCAGATGCCAAAAGGTACGGAAAGCACCTGATTCAAAACTGGCTTTAGGGCCAGAGCTGGTTGTGCTGCATTCACTTTACATTATTTTATTTTTTTGAGCTGTGGAGCAGGTTTCAGAGGGAAGGAACTGATTGTCACAGTGAATGTAATGCTAAACCACCACTTCTGAAAAGGGCTCCTTTCCCACACCTTTACTTGTGGTAGCATGTGTGAGACAAGTTGGAATTTCATGGGATAGTTTTTTTGATCTCTTGTTTTTTCTATTTTTATCATTGGCAATGAGAGTGATTCACAGATTTGGCAGGCAGAAGTCAGTTGAGGCCATTGCTATTTTAGGCCCTTAAAAATTATCTCACAAAATCAAGAACATAAATTAAATACACATTTTCTCATTTGGAAAGTGTCAAAGGTTCAAAGACATACAAATGTACATCACTTCTCCATGTGGATTTTGTAAGGCTTGAGCATATTTTTCTAGCAAAAGGAAAATTTAGAAAAGGAACTGTATGTTTAACTGATGAATCTGTCTGGGAACTCCATGGGAAGTTGTTTGCATTTAACAGCTTCTATTCATGGGAATTCTAAAAAAAACCCCTCATAAACCTTTAGGTTTGAGTGAGTGGCTGTGTGGTACTTAGTTGCCAGTTGGGGTTAAATGCTGATGAATTAAATTTTTTATGTGCTGGATTTTGATCTTTTTTTTCTTCTGGCTGAATAGGTATAAGCATGCCACAGTTTTGAGAAAATTAGGTTTTTTAATCAAATGTATTGAGGTAATATTGTTTCTGCATAAATTTGTGTGTGGAAATAATAAAAATTCAAACTTTGATCTGATTTTAAAATAGTTTTCATTGATTAGAAAAAGACTTATTCTGATGTCTAAGTTTAAAACTGAATGGCTGTAATTGTTTAAAAATTGTATCATTATTTTCATTTCTTTATTGACAGTAATAGCACTTTTAGAGGAAAATAGTGCACATGGAAATGTAAAATCCAGTCTATGTAATTCTCCACTGATACAGCAGCTGCATTTCCTTTCTGGAAAAAACTACTGTCAGTGATATTTTATACCTGAATATTGAGATGAAGAATGTAAACAGGCCAAACTTACACGAAAACAGAGATGGCAAAATCATGAATAGTCACACACTCCCTGATGCCTTTCCAACAAAACATTTGTGATTTTTCTTATTTTCGCTTCTTGTTTCAGTTCAAGTGAAGAGCAGTGGAAGGAACTGAGGACGATATTGTCCTCAAGCTGCGTGCTGGCTTTGTCTCTGTAACACTTAAGTGGGCTTAGGAACACCTTCCTGAGATGCCAAGCACTGTGCAGTGCCTCCGTTCCACGGCCTCTGTTCTGCGGGGTCCACGCTTTGCTGGGGCCTGCGAAAGGCCTGCGTTCCTCAGCCGTCGCTGGCCCTGCACATCACAAGGGCTGTCTGCCAAAGTTGTGCTGCCTTGCCTAAAGTCAGAGGAGAGGGGCCGAGCTGCATCGTGCCTGGGCTGGGCTCTGCAGGGGCTGGGGGACGATCCCTTGCTCACATGGTTTAAAGCCATCTGCCGTGGGCATCTGGGGATGTGTTCCGTGCTGGGAGTCTCCCACAGGGAAACACAAGGCAAAAATAGCTTTTCACCAACAGCTGACTTCCACTCCCATATATGATGCATGATGGACCTCAGGAAAGGTGGGATAAGGTGGGAGTGTCTTATTAAGATGCTTGATCTTTGCTATGGAGTCATCACCGTAGGATCCCTCCATCTACAGAACTGTGTGTTTGGAATCTCATTAAGAGCCATTTTACCTTGCAGGAATGCCAGAATAAATATTCATGTTCTAAATGTGCAGCTAAGGCAGGGATCTAGCTCATACTGCTGTCTTGCAATATTTTGGAACTAGTACAGTGGTAAGCCAGGCCCTTTAGTTTTTATTTGTAATGTTTCCAGCTTGAGCTGGCATTTTGTTACAAAAATAAAATCTAGCTGAGCCAGTCAAAAAAACCCCCAAAAATCCCTTGGCTTGCTGGTAACTGTAAATAGATGCCACTTAATGTAGAACACTGCAACCAAATGCTTGCAGGCATTTGTATTCAACTTGCGTATAATTAATGACATAATTAAAACAACTAAGAGTTCAAAGTTTCTATTTGAAATATATTCTGAGAAATAGGAGTGTACAGGTGTTGAATAACAGCTATTTGTGGACTGCTCAACAGACTTTCCTTTAAAATCTGCTAGGGGTTATTGTTCATTATTTCTGTTTCCTCTATTCAACTGATATCTCATTTTTGGCTATAAACAGGTACCATATGCTCAAAGGGCTGATGGGCTTCACTGTGGTTGTCTCTGATGTTATTTGTTCACAGAATTGTAAAACAGCAATGCTTGAAGTGGCACGTTGCACAAACTTTGTGGATTTGAATTTTAGACTAGGGTAGCTCCAGTGTATTTATTAATTTATTAAAACCCCCACATTTACAAGAACAAAAATATTCAGTTCTAAAACTCTTTTTAATACTGAAAAGTTTCAGTTGGTAAGAGTGAAAAAAGGAAGTGGAGTAAACTGGCCCTATTATTATTATTTCACTTCAAGGTACTCCAATTACACAGTTCAATTAATGAGGCTGTAAATGCCCTTTTTCTTTATTTCATTACATTGCTAATGTCTAACCAAAATCTAAAATCCATGCTCATTGTTCTCTGGATGATTCTCTTCCTCTGTCCCTTGTCTGTCTGTCCCCTCTCCTGTATCCAAGCACAGCACAGCCAGCCAGAGCATCTTTCCCAGCAGGACCAGGAGAGGCTTGGAGCAGGCTGAGGGCAGTGGCACCAGCTCCACGTGCAGGCAGCTCATCCAAGCCATGACTACGGGGCAGAGGAGCAGGGACAGGTATCTCCCTGCCCAGGAAACTGGTTTTAAGCCTGGCAGTAGTAGGGGTCACAAACACCAGCTTCATTCTCTGCTTCTGGCCTCTTCCTACCCCATTTCCATGGAGGAGCGGTCCCAAGTGGGGCCTGATGCTGCCAGCATCAGGTGTCTGCAACATGGTGTGGTTACCCAAGTCCTAAGCTGCCTTTTCTCTAGTGGCTGCCAACGCCTCTGGGGCAGAGGGAGCTATAGCAGGAAGCTCAGGGAACACCTCAATGGGATCAGCATTCCCGCTGTGCCTCCTACGAGCCCTGGGCAGCGGCTGCAGCCAGTGCTGGGCTGGCACGGACACCAACCCGGCCCCAAAGCCGGCCCTGCTCTGGCTGCTGCGCTCTGCCAGCACAGCCATTTGCAGGGCCACACGGCGGACGAGGCCGGGGAATGGATCCAGGATAAAAATAAGCCTGATCTGGCTCATCAGCTCGTCCTTGTGTGGGCTGAGGCAGGAATCGGAGGACAGAGGGGGAGATGACAGCAGCAGCTTGCGAGAGCGATGCCGCTGATGGGACGGGTGTGAGGGGGTGTCGGTGCCCAGGACAGCGTGTCAGCACCCCAGGAGCTGCGGCCTCAGCCACACGGCATCTCTGCGAGGGCATCCACCACAGCACGGGGCTTTGCTCTCCTTCAGCAGCAGGAATTAACCGACCTTAACAAACCTTACACCATTCACTGAGGATGGCCCGCTTTGAATCTGCAATTTTTTTCCTTCCAAAGGAGTGCAGAGAATTAAACTGAAGGGTGAAAGATATTGGGAACTTCAGTAACTTTGGGTTCCTTCATTCGAGTTATATTGCAAAATTCTGCACACTGGGTACAAGTGCCTTGCTCCCTGCAAGAGACTAAGGGTTGTGAGCATGCATAACAGGCCTACTAATTGTTGGAGAAAGCAACAAAAAATTGAAAGCCATGAGAATTTTCATTTTCTGATACCTGAGGTTTGCTTAGCTGAATTAGCATTTCAGAACTTACACTGGGATAATCCATGCAGTAGTTAAATTCAATGTTTTACTGCTACAGCAGTGTAAATCCTAGTAAATTAATTTCTATAATGCTTGAGAATTTTTTTTCCAGACATTCCCTTTCTCATTCATATTTAATAAACTCCAAAAATCTGCTTTAGGACTTCTATGCAACTTCTTGGTTTCTCACTTGTGAGCAAAGGCAGCTCTTGATGTTAAAACAGAAGGCTACAGAGAAATTAATGACACTTAGGCAACTATATTCTGTGTTTAACTGACAGACTTCTTTTCTTAGGTGGATTCTTTCCAATTCTGTTTTCAAAATATCTACTTTCCCACTTGAGACTGGTGTTCATGGCCAAATAATCTAAATCTTGAGGGGCATGTGCTTTAAATAATATTTTGATGTAGTGCCTCTGTTTTTTTCTTTTGATTGAACAAATCAGGAATGTTGCAGAGATACAGGGTAGAAGAAACTTTTCTGCTGAGCTCTGTTTATAACTTTTTTGCTAAATGTGCTGTCTTGGAGAAGCTGAAATCTCCACTGGGATACAGCTGTGATTGTGAGAGGAAAAGAAGGAATTCAAAGATATGCAGCCGATCATCAATCACACAGATGCCTGTGCACAGCCCTGTAAGAGAACCATCCTACTTACACCCCTTTTTTCTTATAAATTTGTCCATGAAGTGCCTGAAAAGGGAAAAATAATTTAAAATAATTACCCTGCATCATACTCACCTTAGTCTTGCTCAGACAAAAGCAACATAATAGCAATGAAATATTTTAGAGGCAGAATATGAAACTCATAGAACTAAATTACTTAAAAAATAAAATGAAGCAAAGTGGAGGGCCTTAGGATGAATATTTAAAAGTTAAAAAATATCTTTCTCCTGCAAAGTCATAAACTCTACATTTCACTTTCATAACTCCATTTAACCGACTATTCTAACTTGAAACTGCTAAAATCTGCAGAGAACCATTAAAACTTCATTTCAGATTCATTCCTATGCAGAGTTACTAAACACTGACATATTCTGAACGTGAGAACTGCAGAACATTTTTCTGCAGAGAATGACCAAACTTCTTGGGATAAAAATATTTGCTACTGATAAACAAAGCTGTAGGCAACATCTTCACAACACTTTAGTTTTTATTTTTGGTGTTTCTAATGGTGAAAATTCCTATTCACAACCACTCTACACGTGTCCTGCCTTAGATTAGCCCCTGGGAAAGATGTCGTGGGAGCTGATGCCTCTCCAGGGGTGCAGCCGGGAAGAGTGCAGGGGTGAGAGAGAGGGAAGTGAGAGGAGGGAGCTTTGTGGTTAGGAAAGAGGGTAAAGAGAGAGAAACCATGAAAGAGAAGTTTGCACCTGGTGGGAACAGGCCGAGAGAGAAGGAACATGGAGTTCATGGACTGGACTGAGTCAGTTTATGAAGAAGGAAAAGGAAAACATTGATAGTATTTCAAGGGGTCAAATAAGTAAAAAGGGAGAACTCTTCTCTCGATGTCAGTGGGTGAGCCTGCAAGCAGAAAAGGTGAATAGCAAGGAGTAAGGCTTGAGAAACACACAGTTTTTTCCTCTCGTAGTGGATTCACAGCACTGGGGGTTTTGTTATGAAAAGTTAATTGTAATAGTAACTTTTATATTGTAACAATTTAGACATTATTCAATAAATTAAAAAAAAAAAAAGGTGATAGACTAGATAGTTGATCTAATTTAATAGCAATTGTCCAGAGCTATAGAGACTAACATACTGACCTCAGTAAGGTCTTAGAGATGTCAGAAATCCTCTACTCAGCATTCTACCTGGAGAGACTGGCATCTCTGGCTCTCTTCAATCAGTCACCCCAATAAAAATCCATGCAAGAAAGAAAAAGCATGGACAGGAATTTGTGTAGGCTGAATGCTCATGAAGGTAGTAATATACTTTAAAATTTACATACTCTCAGTCAGAAGTCTCACCAGAGGGGACTACTTATAGTCTCTTCAAAGAGTGCTATCATAAAGTACTTTTTGTACAGTTTTGTAATGCACCTTTTGAAATGTGTTGTCAAAAAGAATAACTGTTTGGCAAACCTTCTGAAAAGATAATACCCTCAAAAATTTCACTTTTAATGGAGAGTCTAATGAAAGTCTTTATTGACCCAATTTAATCAAACTTTGTACTTCCCCCTTTTATTGATTAAATTTTCAATAGAAAACATTACAGCTGGTGATCAATGGTTGTAATTTAGAAATGAATTCTTCCCAGGCTGCACAGCTGAGAGGTGTCACTGCCATCCATACACTCACTGCAGTGGCTATGGCTCTTGCTCATGTACAGTGCACTCAGAAACCACTCCAAATAAACTCTGGTTGCTTTGTGAATGGGGAGGAGACTGTCAGGGCCCTGAGGGCACTCCTGTCCTCTCTTTGCCCGGAGCAGCCCCGCCTGGCTCCCCCACTCCCTGCTCCTGGCCTGGGTGCTCCAGCTGGGCTCAGGGCTGGTCAGTGTGCTGCCCTGTGGTTTCTGTCTCCAGCCTCGTCTCCTGGGAGGCTGTTTGGGATTCCTGGACTGACCTGGGATCTGGTTCTTTCTCTTGCTGTGTCTGCTGAGGGCATCCTTGGGGTAGTCCCACTCCTGCTCCTCCCCAGCAAAAGTGGCCTGCCAGAGAAGGGGTCAACTAGGATGGCTTGAAGGGTGTAAACAACTGGAAATAAGAAGGAAAAGAGTCTTGTTCCTACCTGGATAGGTAGGATAACCATAGGCACTAAAAGAAGATGGAAAAAACTAGAATACTCATGGCTGGGGAGAAAGAAAATGGAAAGCAGCAACTGATAACCCAAGGGAGGGTCTCCCCAAGGACAGAGAGAGGGCCCTCAGTGATTAAGGCTCATGGAAATGGAGATAGAAATAGGGCTGGAAATTCATGCTGAAACAGTAACTGGGTATTTCTGCACAGCAAAAGATGGTATGGGAACTGACCAGAGCATGGTGTGTGGACAGCATGATGTGTGAAATTACTAAAGTAATTCCCAGTAGGCTTATGGGGGACAAAATGCAAGACCTGAGGTGAAGGAAAATTATGGAGAAGATGCTGAGTTCAAACCAATCCTATCAATTTGATTTAGAGCATGGTGAGTGTGCCATACATGGCTAAAGACTGATCTGCACTGATATTTACATATACAAGATGTAAGAAGAGAAAAAGGAGATTAGAAGAAAAACCGAGCATGGGGGAGCAGAGGAATGCAGTAAGAGAATAAAACCAATTTTATTCAAAAATATAAAAAGAAACAGGCAGACATATAGTTAGCGCAGAGAGAAGGTAGCAACATAAATGCCTTCACTTGTGTGACTCATTTGGCTCTTTCTTTGCTGGTAGATTGTGCTTTAATTATATCTCTGTGAATCAAATAGTGCTGAACTGTGTACATACGAAATATATAGAAGTATGTAATTACTAAAGAGGTGCCAGTGTCCTGCAGCCACCCCTTTGCATCTGCTTCCCATCATGGTATTTAGTATAACTAGAAACACTCTTGGGCTTTGTTTTGGGTGCTGGTGACTGAGTGATGAATTTTCCCTGCCAAAGCTCAGGTACTGCACTGGCAGCTCTGCCAAGTCAAGCGTCTGTGGCTGATGTCTCAGCGT
Source organism: Atrichornis clamosus (assembly GCA_013400975.1). Lineage (NCBI taxonomy): Eukaryota > Metazoa > Chordata > Aves > Passeriformes > Menuridae > Atrichornis > Atrichornis clamosus. The sequence goes on from WBMZ01013064.1 coordinate 63,027, forward strand.
GTGTGTTTGGTACCACTGGATGTAAGGAGAAAACTCTTCTATTTGCTGAAACTTCACATTGAATGATTTATGGCAGACAAATAAAGATGTATATGTGAGGCTCTTAAGTAGGACTGCTGTCAAAGGAAAATATTGAGGGGAAGAAAAAGATTGCAAATTTCCAATTAATTTTGTTTATTTATGCGCACAAATCTTGAAATATTAATAGAGAATGCATAAGTAATTGATGGGCTACATATAATTTTTCATTATCTTAATGCTGAGATAGGCAGGAAAGTCGTTTGACGAAAGGCAGAGGCACTTTCCAAGCTCAGAAGTGCTGTAAGTTAGGCCTGGAGCTGCCCAGCTGCTGGGAGAGACTGAGCACCCCTTACCCACAGCAACCGTGGCCACTGCCAGGACTTTCCCTGAGTCTTATGGATCTTTTCCCAGTGTAGTCAACCTTGATATCAAAGGGTGGGTCAGCTTTTCATCTCCAATTTAAGGCAATGAACTTGAAGGTATGTTTTTTGAAGCATTTTAACAGCCGAAATAAAACTAATTCATATCCAAAGGGCAAATAGAAATCTATTAATGTGTGGTATTAAAAATCTGATAGATTTTAATGCCTGACTCATGATTTTTGTGAGTGCTGGGACTGCCAGCAGACACCTGTGTGAGCTGTGGAGCAGACCCTCAGGAGGGTGCAGGAGGTGGCGTGCATTAGCAGAGTGGGTAGCAGCACATCGAACAAAGGCTTCTTTTCTAAGTTAAGAATTCTTCCTTGTAGAACAGGAAAAATAGGCAATAGGGGAAGAGTTGAAAAGCCTGAACTGAACTGCTAGGAATACTGTCTTAATCCTACTTCTGTTTAATTTGGTTGAGTTGTGGAAGAGCAGCCAAGCTCGAGGCCTCTGTGCTGGGTGTCCCCCCCTTGCTTTCCTCAGGTTTTCTGAGCTCACTGGCACTGAAGGCATCAAGACCCTCTGAACCATAAACCCCCCATGTGTGCCAACCTGCAGAAAAGCACCTGTGTCCCCACACTTACTGTGTTGGGAGAGAAAACTGCTAAACCCCAAGAGTTTCCTGGTGTAGACCTCTACGGACTGCGCCATAGCAGTTCATGCTCTCCTGCCTTCTCTTCAGCCATTTTTCATTGCTGGCAGTGCCCGTTCTGGCACAGATCAATCCATATGCCTGTTCTCTTTAGCCCAGATGTCCTTCCTGTTGGATAGGGTCCCAGTGTCTGTATTTCCAGCTGAAGGAAAGCAAGAAATCCCTTGAATTTTCCTGCAGGCTGTCCCTGCTGACCTTTTCAGCTTCTGAATCTTTAACTCTCCCCTATTCTCTGTTGTTGGGCATGAATAATTAAAAGTCCAGGGAGAAGGGAACACAGGAAATTCTCTAGTTTTTATTTTAAATGCCACCATTAATTTGATGATAATTTTAAAATTTGCATATCTCTGGATTTGGTTTGGTTTATTTTTTTGTGTCATAAGGTATTCTCTAAAAAGGACAACTAGGACAGTGGACTAGTTGTCAGGAGGATCATTTCTCTATCAGAACCATAGTCAACACCTCATTTTCCCTGTTGATAAAATTGGCTGATAGTTCTGTACCAAATCTTGCCAGGCACAGCCTTGAGGAGCTATAATATCAGAAACTCTTTCCTTTTGATACTTTTGATAGTGGCTTATCTGAGGCCCCAAATCTGCTGATGTTTCTCCTGATGTCAGTGCTGATAGTGGCTGCTGGTTTCCTTTCCCAACAGGTTGTGCTAGTATGACTTGGAGGGCAATTTGTTTAAATTTTTTTATTATTAGAGAGTATTACATTATTATTATTTTATATAATACATATGTGTATATTATAGAGTATTTCATCAGTCAGTGGAGTCAGACAAGCATTTCCTGAGGCAGTTCATCCCAATTAATCCCTAATAGTGACTCATTTGTTTAGGCTAAATTCAAAATTTTATGCTGATTTTTAAGCAGTTAGAGTTGGTTGAAATTTGTGTCTGTGTAGACCTCTGGCTTGAAATTGAAATAACATGTTAAAATATTGACTCTATCCTTCTTTCCTCTATTACATCCTGAATATCCATATTCTCAGGGGTTTCTGAGTGGATTCTTCAGCAAAGCAAGCAGCCAAAAGTCAGACTAATATTTTGCAAGTTGTCTCTCCTGTAGAAGGCTTATTCAGCTACTTCTGAACAGGGTTTCTGTTCTGTGCTTCCTACTTGGCTTTTGTCAGAAGTGAATTGACGGCAGTGGCTTCACTCCTACTCCCTCACCCACAGTCTCACCTCCTTTGTGTTAGAGAACATCTCAGCAATCCCATGACAAGCGTCCACGTCCACCCTTTTGGGGTACACTTTGATCTATCTGCAGAAAAAAGCTCCTGTTAAGTGCACAGTAGCCTGTAATATAACTGGGAGAGTTTTCCTTTGCTTAATAGTTTAGTGCTGCTGCCATCCAAAAGGTCATTTTAAGTCATCAACATTTTTATATGTCTCTCTTGCCTATAAACTCTATCAAGAGCCCTTCCAAATTTAAAGCTCCCATATGGGCTTTTACAGGCTAGGGATGTTGCCAAATTAGCCCTAAATCTGCATTATTTATTTTGACTGCTTAAGAGCCAACCACTTGGTGTCTTGTCTCACTTTTTCCTTGCTTAGAGGTTGGGGCTGTCTCCACTGCAAGTTTCAAAGCGGAGTGAGCCCTGCTCACCCTACTGCTTCCCTGGAGTGCATCCAACAGGAATATCTGCTTACCACAGTGTTTAGAAAGAGACAAAAATCCTGGCCCAGACTGGCTAAAGGTTTTGCCATCCTCTGCAGTGGGCTCAGGATTGTACCTTTTTATTTCAAAACATGCTAGATTAGGTGCAGAGCTTTATTTGACTGTCTGGGCTAGTTAGCAGTTTAAAAGCACCTCTTTCCCAGGCTGGGCTGACTTAGCCGGCACCTTTGCAATGCTGGGTAAATACAACGAACCTCTCAACTGGAAAATCATTTTAATAAATAGCATTTTAGTAAAACCTTTGATTTGCCCTCTGAATCCTTATTAATAAAAATAAATCTTCATTACCCTCTCACTTGGCCTTACCCTCCTGTTTGGTAGAAAAAAATTTTTTTTTTCTGTAGCAGCATTAAAGATTCATCCATTATTTGAAGTAATTCTTGTGCAATGCAAATCTAATAGATTTGATGCATAGCATTTTCTTTAGGATAAAAGCTAACTGCCTTTATTCAGCTTACACAATCCTTTCTGAAAGAGCCCTTTATACAGCTCATGTCATGTCAGCAGTAATCATGGCCTGAGTGGTGGTGCATGCAAATCAGCAGCTGCTCTTTAGTTGAGCTGGAGGAGTCACATAATGAGTTTGCCAGTAAGTGCAAGGGTAGATCACATTTAACGCTGATGGTCCTTCAGGCACATCCAGCCCCATCAGTCTGTTGTCTTTGCTGTATTTGCTACCTTCACCCTGCCCAGCCAGCACCCAGGCTGCCCCCTCTGCAGTGCTCATCACCCAGCCCACAGGCAGCAGCACCCAGTGCTGGGAGATAAAGGAAGAGTTTTCCAGTTCTCCTGGTATGCAGTTTCCCCAGAGTTACAGCATGGGATAGAAGCAAGCCTCTTATCACTGTAGCTGTGTCTCTGCTGATGTGGGTACCTGGTCACAACCCCAGTGTTTTGTATTACATCATCAAGGCAGTTGGGATGCTGATGCTGATCTAAGTAGTTCTGGTACTTTGTTTTGTTTCTCATGTCAATCAGAACTCTATGGATTTCTTTTTGCTTAAAAAAGCAAAGGATAGTAGAAACTGTTTTATACCCGTATTTTTCTAGCAATAATTTCTGAGCTGCTTGTGCATGCTTCACATTTACTGGGAGTTTCTGTCATGTCCTCAGAGCACAAGTTTTCAAAAGAGGGAGAAGCTATAGGATCCTCACAGAGAGTGAAAGAAGGGAAAAGATAAGGTATGCATGGGAATGTTATACAGAACTATCCCATTGACTTCCTTCTCTTCTACCAGCCTCTTCTCAGACAAAACCTTTGCCTATTACTTTTCATTATGATCAAAACTCTTTCAATACTGCTTTGTTATTGGATTCCAGCCCTTGTGATGTACTTACACGAGGTTGTAATGAAATAACCCCCTGAACTGTTAATTCTAGATGCCACAGCACAATAACAGTGAATTACTGATGATGAATAGGGCTGGTTCTGGTTTGTTCCAGAAGAAAGGGATAGTGAGGAGGAGAGTGCCGGTGCTTTTTGCAGTTCAGCTGAAGCATCACTCTAACCTTGTTGAGCTGAATTCTTAGTTTGTGTCAGCTGATGTCATTTCTTTGGCCGTGCCAGATTGCACAACAAGCAGAGCAGTGCTCTGGGCTGGTACATCACATTTGAGCTTTGAGATGTCTGGAGCCACTAAACACCCTCAGTAAGATGAAGGTGTCCTGCTGTCTTGCATGACAAATGAGCAGGAAGCAGGAACTGTTTCAGGGGAGATAAGTGGCTTGGGTTTGGGGGCTTTTCAGACATGCATATTTAGAAAAAAGTAATCTGGAAGTATATGTGGATCTCCTTGCTCTGCTTCCCCTTTGGATCCTGTTCTCTTTCTTCTTGTGGAAGATTTCCTTGGTGACTGTTAGAGTGAAAATACTTTTCAAACATCAAAGAAGAGTAATGTATCAAAAAGAGGAGATTTCACTATTGGAAAATAAACTAAGATCAGTCCAAATGCCACCTGGGTTTTTCAGGTGCTGGCTGCTGCTTTATGTTGCTGTCAGTGCTCATCTAGTCATTGGTTTTTCATCTCTATTCCAAGATTTTGTGAAGAAATGAAGCACAGTTCATTCCCACAAACTGCTTTGGGTTTACAGATCTCTCTCTTTACCCCTCATTTCACCCTTTCTGCCCCCTCCCTTCTCCCCCGCAGCCTTCGTGCAGCCTGACAATCCTTTGCTTAATCCCAGAGAACATATTTTTGGTACTGCCACAATAAAGAAAAAAGAGACAAATTGATTTGCATTTCTTATCTGGGAGATTCACTTGCAAAATCTAGTACAGTTTCACTGACGCAGAGGCAGGAGAGATGATCCTGTAAATCTGACATATCTTTATTGAGGCTGAGAGGAAAGGGAGTGGGAGGATGGTCGGAGCTCACTAAAGGAAATAATGCTGTAGGTAGCTTTGTTTGTTGTCTCAACATACGTTTCACAGAGGCCTTCCTGGTTGGTTTGGAGATGCACTCACAGTGCCATGAGTGCCCAGTTGTATGCAGCTCCTATTTCCCTCTAGCTTGGCTGGAACTGGACAGGGGGAACATCCCCCTGGCAGATGAGGTATACACACACCCTGCCGTTCTAACTACATCATCTTTATTTTTATATATATGCACGTGCTGAGCCCAGTGAATCAGTCAGCTCCAGTGAGGGTAGAAGTCTGCCCTGCTGCCTCCCTGTGTATGTAAGGGCTTGGGAAGCAGAAGTAACCAGAGCAGAAAAATCACCTTATGGAAATGTCTGGGGTCTCCTCCTTCCTACAGCTGCCAGAGCAGCCCCTCTATTGCCTGTCTGTGACAGTTGTCTCGTTCAGGTTTCCTCTACATCACGCTGCAAGCTGTGAGAGGTGTCTTTCTTACCTGTCCTATGGCAACCCATGCTGTCCTGCTGCTGCTAACACAGCAGTGCATCTCTGACACCTGAGGAGCAGAGGGCTGAAGAGCCAGTCCTGATCACCAGTTGGCAAAATTCTCTCCTCTCTTTGAAGTAGGTCGTTGGTCAAAGGCCAGCAGCAGCAGTGACGTACATCCCTTGTTGGAGTGCTAGGGCGTGCTTCCAAGTGGGACACAGAGGGATTCTTCAAGCATAGTTTTGGGCGAAAAGAAATGAAAACCTGAGAGGTGGAAAAAGACAGGTATAATTGTCTGGATGAGACAGTAACCTCCTTGGGTGCCTCTGCACTCAACGCTTAATGCAGCCTCTCATAGCTGAACTACTCATGCAGTAGGCAGGAGGTTGCCCACGCCTGGGATCACTGTGTTCTCTGTTCAGGTGACTCCACCGCCTCCCCAGGCATGTCTAGGAACACGGAGTCTGAGGGAGTGTGGGGTTTTGGGGCCTCATGACTGAAGCAAGCAAAAACTGCAGACAGTCAGTGTAGATATTAAAGTGTTGCTCTGGGAGCTGGTTAATCTTTCAGAGCCTGCATCTGCTCTGCCTGCTGCAGCTGCGTGGCTGCCCTGTGCTCACTGGGGTCGCCCTGTTTTACAGCAGTGCGAGGGAAGAAATGGACTCTTACATGCTCTATTTTCACTGCCTGGTGGTCCTCTTGCACCTCTCCTTCCATTCTGCCCTTCTCAGCATCTTCAGAGCTGCTTGTGGTCACAGGATAACTGTGAGATCACAGGATAACAAAAATTCAGGCTCAAAGGGATCTTGGGAGATTGTCCAGAGAAGGCTACTCAGGGCAAGGTTCAGTCAGGTGTTGAGTATCTCTAAGGATGGAGGGTTCCACCTTTCTGGCCAACCTGTTCCAGTGTTTGATTACCTTCAGAGTGAAAAGGTTTTTTTGTCATGTTTGACCAGAACCTCCTGTGTTTCAGTGTGTGCCCATTTATTCTTGTTCTCTCACTGGACCCCAGCAAGCACACTCAGGTTCAGCCGTCTTTGCACTCTAACATCAGCTATTGATGCACATTACTGAGACTGTCAGGAATCCTTCTCTTCTCCAGGCTCCCTCAGACTTTCCTCCATGAGCAGTGCTGCACTCCCTTCACTCCCGTGGTGGCCCTTGGCTGGACTCCTGTGTCTCTTGGATGGGGAAGCCCACAAACGGGCTCAGCACTCCAGATGTGCCTCCCCAGTGCCGAGCAGAGAGGAGGGATCACTGAATGCCAGAGCACTCACTCCAAAATCATTGGCAGATGTACAATTGGTTGTGGCAGGTCTGTAGCCAGGCCATGGAGCAGATTAACTTCAATGAATTTTCTAATTTTAATTCATACTATAGCAGCAGAGTAGTTTGCTGTTTGGCCCTGAGTAATTTTTTCTGAATGGCAAAGCAATCCACGCAAGTCAAGCCCTGCTGCTGAGTCTGTGATGAAGTGATATGTGCTGCTGGCCTGGTATTTGGGTACGTTTTTTACTTCTGATTTTTCATCTTGGCTTTGTTCAACCAACATAGAAGTCATGACGCTAAAAGTAGACAAATTATATTTTTAAAGTTGTGTTTTAAGGATTTCTAACTTGTTTTTTTTGATAAGCCTATCTTTGAATTCATATGAAGGCAAATGAAGACAATAGTTTCCAATTTATTTTAAAATGTTCACATCATTCATGAAATACATGATGACAAATATTCTATAGCCTTTTTGTGAGTGGGCTGCTAGCCTGTGTTATTTAGAGACATTTTTGAATTGATACACTCAATCAATTCTTCAACACTTCTGCAGTGTTGAGGTTTTTTCATTGGATTAATCATTCTGTGAAATCTGTCAAGTAACCATCACCCTGATGCTATTTTTGTTACTTCTATCCTTATGTGGAGCTAGATGTTTATTATGATAGCAAGTGATAATATTCCAATAGGTTATCAGTAAGGTGTTAATCATTGTGGAAAAGAGTTTTTGTTAAATATATCTTGGGTTGCACATCAAGAAGTGTGACCAGCAGGTCAGGAGGGGATTCTTACCCTCTCCTCTGCTCTCCTGAGCCCCCACCTGCCTCCAGCTCTGGGCCCCAACACAAGAAGAATGTGGACTTGTGGAAGCAAATCCAGAGGAGGCCATGAAAATGCTCCAAGGGCTGGAGCCCCTCTGCTCTGGAGCCAGGCTGGGAGAGTTCACCTGGAGAAGGCTCTGGGGAGACCTAAGAGCCCCTTCCAGGGCCAGAATTGGCTCTAAGAGAGCTGGAGAGGGACTTTGGGCAAGGGCCTGGAGGGACAGGATAAAGGGGAGGGGCTTCAAACTGCCAGAGGGCAGGGTTAGATGGGATTTTGGGAAGAAATTATTTCCTGTGAGGGTGGTGAGGCCCTGGCACAGGCTGTCCAGAGAAGCTGTGGCCGCCCCATCCCTGGAAGTGCTCAAGGCCAGGTTGGACAGCACTTGGAGCAACCTGGTCTAATAGAAGGTGTCCCTGCCCATGGCAGGGGGTGCAACTGGGTGATCCCTAAGGTCTCCCTTCCAACCCAACCCATGCTATGCCTCTATATCTCTATCCATTCTCTATAAATAGAGGATGCCTTTTCTGCTTACGGATTGCAGGGCAGAAAGGTCACATTCCTGTCCATTTCCTATTCTGAGCCTCAGACCAGTTCAGGAACAAATTCTCTGTAGTAACTCTATGTTTTTATTCAATCATCCAGTATCTTGTCTCCTTGTACTAAATGAAATAAATACATATACCTGATTTTAGATATTTTTGGAACAGAGATAAATGCAGTGTGCAAAATCTAACCGTGGCTCAGAAGACAGACCTGTGAGGTGTAAGAATCCAACAACGTGGAGACAACCACAGCATCTGACCTCGTTTGTTCTGATCATAATTCTTGTTTCAGTTCTGATCAATTACTGGTACATAACTTGTTCCAGACTTTTGGAAAAGCGGTACTGACCCCGGAGGTACTTCCTAAAAGTAAATCCCCTTTTCATTCTGATTTTGTTCCAGGCATAGAGGTGTCAAAGTCAGGCAGCTTTTGCTTTTGTGTTTAACATGCAGACTGGTGTTTGCAGACCCATGTTTGTGTGCCTGAGCAGTTATGAAGTTTCTGTTGGCTTGTATGGGTTGGATGCTTCCTCAGCTCCACTTCCACATGAGAAGCAAGGAGTTTCTGTCCCAGCTAGTCCCTTCTTTGAATTTGTAGGGACTCTATCAACAAAGTCTTTTTAAGCAGCCCTGGTAGCTGCTCCATGAGTTTTCCAAAGTCCCTGGGAAGTACAGTCTGTAAGCACAGTATCTTGACATCCCCATAAAAAAAATTACCTTGGAGCAACCAAGTGAAAGGTTAGAACTGTGGAGTGTTTTAATCAATAATATATGAGTTGGATGAGCAGTATACTGTACTTTGCAGTGCGCAATCAATAATACATTTTTTATGCTCACCTTTTTAATCCTCAGAAAAACTACATCAAAAATTTCACCCTAGACTGCCCACGAGAATCAATAATAGAGAAAGGTTGCCTCTTCCCCTTGGTACAGTTTAATGAAAAGCATAATGAATTTATTTCCTAAATGATGTTACAAATCTATTATACATCTTCTGGAAATACCAAGTGGAAAATAGCGTTTAATATAGTAATAGAGTTATGAATTTTCAAAAACTGGAAATGCAAAGTTTAAAGTTGTCATTGTAACTCTCCACTCAGTTATTAAAGTATAAAATCCAGGAAAATGGAGTCTATGTAAATTAAGCTGAGTCTATTATTATTATTATTATTTACTATTTTTATTGTCATAGTGTGTAAAAGCCTAAAGAAAAGGACCATTCCAGTATACTGGGCAAATAATTCCCTCTGGTTCCCAATGACTTTAATGGTTTCACTAATATCTCAAGTCTGCTTCGGTGAATGGAAGCCTGGCACTAGCTTGGAACCTAATTGTAAATTAATGTGTAAAGTTTTCAGTAAATGTGACCAAAGTTTTAAACTTCACTTTTTCTACTGAATCGCATAGCAAAGTTTTATACTTTTGAAGTTTTTGTGCATTTATAAAGGATTTGCCATTATACTAAAAGAAGGATCAAACTTTTCTTAATGCCAGTTGACCACATTTCTATTTCAGGCTTGAAGGCATTAAAATTCCTGCTTGCTGAATCACAAAGTGTTTTGCTTTGTTAGCAGTACTTCAGATCCCCATGGACTTCTGCTGCTGTTTTACTGCATCACCAATTATTTGTGATGTATTATTAATTATGTGTGATCTATACTTGCACCACTTCCATGACTGTAGTGGTAGCTCATTTAAAGAAGAAGAAGGAGATCTTGTAAAAAGTGGCTTTTTCTTTTCTTTTTTTTTTTCTGTGGCAAGTTGCCAGCTGGGTGTTATAAAAAGCCTTTTATCCCAAGAGTTATGAAAACACAACTGTGTGCATGTCCATGCCTGGCAGGTACAGACTACTGGACACACACTTCTGGACAGTGACTGGGGAGAAGGTTGGAAATGTACAAGAGAGACTCCAAATTCAGTGTATCTGCTTTTTGCCTTCTAGAGAAGAAAATAATGTCTTTGGTACTGAATAAAGATTGTTAGGAAAAGAACCAATATTATTCTCCTACAGAGATGGTTGTTCTTTTGAGCTAAGGTTTGTGAAAGTCCAAATATTAATTCTGGTAAAGCTGGGATGGGGGTAGAGTGGCCAGAGTGTTCTTACCTTGGCAGTCTCAATTGTTTTGGTGCTATTTTGGAAGGTGCAGCTTTCAGAGGGGACCTTTTGACTCCATTAAAATCAGTAGCATTTCAACCAGACAACTTGTAGTCACTAAAAATTCCCTTTGTGTGAGGTGTCTGTGTTGGGAATGGCCCTGCTGTTGTAACATAAAAAGATGTTTTCTGTATCCAGCAGGATACAGGATACAACAGCAACAGGAAAAAAATGGAAAATAAGACAAGTTAATCCTGCCACTCTGTCATTATCAAACCCCACAGAAACCACGATGCAAGGATCCCTCAGCAGCGTGTCTGACTGCAAGTGTGAGGAGATGGTTTTGAGGTTTAGGCTCTGTCTTGGCCAGCTCTTGTGGAAACCTCCCTGTGGAGAACTGAAAAGCAGAGTTCAATTACTTCACAAACACAGCTCAACAGTTAAAGCTGGTTTCTACCGTGTTGGGAGTGGTACCTTAAGATAAAGCTGTATTTCCTTATCACTGCTCACAGTACCTCATTTCCCATGTACAATAAGTTTTGCAAAATCCTATGAAAGAGGCAAGTAAAATTCTAAGAAAACAAATGTAAGTGTTGCTGAAGGTAGGAACCAAAAACAATTAAGAGTTTCTCAGAAAGTAATTTCCCTGTTTTGCAGTCTGCTTAATTGTCTGTGAAACTCCTTCGTGGGGATGTAATGAAAATGTCACTTTTTATGCTGTTCATCTCTTTGAGAAAGCATCCCCTGGTCAGAACAGACCCATTCAGGGCAAGCTGGTGCTGACACCTCAGATACCAACATTAAATCCCAGGAACAGAGTTCAGCCCCCCGTAGCTGCTGGGTGAGCTCACCCCAAGCCTCTGCATGCAGCCTACGCCTGTCCTGCCTCACAGAGGGATCGCTCAGGGAGCCACTGCCATTCCAGTCAGGAGCGAAACCCTCGGGTTCCTTTATGTTGCTGGAGAGACAAACACCCCCGGAGCATGACTCAGACTCCAATCTGCTAATTTTCTGGAGGTGTCTGCCTATCTGCATTTACTATTGAGGGAGTACAAAATGACTAGTCTCCTAAATTAGGTATTCTGCTCAGATGTTTCAAGGTGGAAGAATAAATCTGCATCTCAGTCCTGAACACCCTTACAGAGGCTGAACTTCTTGCCATCATCACCCAAAACCTGGATGAAGTCAGCCTAATTGTGCCTGCATGACAGGTCTGATTGTAGCATGGAAAATGGAAGCCGTGACAGCTGCATGTCCACGTGGATCTGGCTGGACACAGGTAGTGGTGACAGCCATGAAAAATGCAAAGTGAAGAATAGGTGTGTCTGCTGTTGAAGCTGGGGCAGGGAGGTGAAAATCTGACATTCTGGCATTGGTAAATCTGGTAATTCCCAAGAATGAATCTCTCTTTAAGCAGTCTATTGCACATACGCTATTTCTGTTTCATGATTACATTTTCTACTTGTATGGTGCTGAGCACAACCTGTACTCACCAAGGCAGTGGAAGTTACAGTCAGCTGGTGCTTTGCAAGACCAAGACCTTGGCAAGGTGCAAGGAATTAGCAGTGATTATTTCAAAAAAGGATAAACTTTGTTATGTGGGTGCTTGGTCATGGTGCATGCAAGACTTTCTCCTCTTCTTAAAAAGGAGGAGGTCATTAATTACTGATATCATCTTATAAGGAAAATCACAAAGCCTTTATTCTATAGCTAGAGTGAAGTAAAATATGTCTTTAAATATTGCAGTACAAACACTCCTAATCCTGAAGACTGATCAAATAATTTGGAAGTTTTTGTCAGTCTTGGGTTTTGTACCAATTGCAAAGTTTATATACACAGTAACTCAGTTCGGCAGGCTGGATGGAAACTTGAGAGTTCCCTTGCTGCCTTGCAGAGATCATGGATGACAAGGCTGATATCTAAAACATTACTTGAAAGTAATGGCAAGTCTCTCCCTTTAGTCCCTCTGTTTTCTTTTCTCCCCACCACTGTTGTTTTCCTGAACACACTCGTTATTGCTATTAATTTTTTATCTTCTTAAAAATGCTGGCCAAAGAACTTTCTCTTGACTGACACATCTCTCAAGTGACTCTCCACGGTGATTATTGTGGAATTAATCATTTGACTCCACCAGGAGGAAGACCCCTGTGCTGACTTTCAGCAGATGCGTGTTATCATTTTTACTGCACGCCAACAAATTTATTTGGGGCTGTAGGATAGCAGTAGACGTCATCTGAAAGTAGTTTGCAGTGGTGCTGCTTTTGTTTGATTGCTGTAGTGCTGGTTAAAATTCCTCTCAGCAGCACTATTGCTTGATTGCTGGGTACTGCAAATTCAGGAGAATTAGAGCTGTTTGAGTGTCGTGGATAGACTGTGGTGATTCAGCAGATATTCTGCCTTTGTTCTTTTTGCAGCACCCCCACATGAAAACCTACTTTTCCTACTTTGCCCATGGAGAGACAACCTATTTTATTTCTTTTAACCACCTTCAAATGACGTCTCCTGAGACCTCTTCGGGGGGGAAATAAAAGACCTATTGTTAGTTAAAACCTGCTCTCTCACTGAGATATTTTATGAAATCAAGGGCTGATAGATGACTTCACTTGCTTCTGCCTGACTTTTCAGTCCTAGCTTTACATTCCCTAAACGAGGGAGGGGAGGAAAGGTTGAATAATGTTACTTAAGTACTTGGGGAACTAGAAAGATGGCAGTGCTAGATCCAGAAAGTTCCTGCTGTGTTTTAGACCTGTGTGCTGAACCTTGACCTCTAAGGAGAGCCAGAGGTTTGAGGGTTGTTTCCATCAACACTGTTGTCTGGGGGAGGGATAGGTGTGTGGTCCCATGTCAGCTGCTAACTTGGAGCAGGATTTGCCGGTCAGCTTAAGTTGACCTGAACCCTCTGCTGTGGAAGGGGACAGTTTGCTACAGCTCTGTGCTGGTCTTCACTCCTATCCCCACATCTCTGTTGCTTCAGGGACCAGATTATTCTGAACTGAGTCAGGGCAGCTCAGTGGTCTGGCTGGAACTAAGCCTGTGCTTTGGGTTTGTTTTCAGTGGTCACTCACCCCCGTGCTGGGGAAGTGGTGATGCTCTGCAGGTTCCTCCTGTGTGGTGGAGGGAGGGCAGAGCTGCCCGTTCAGCAGCACCAGGGTCTTCTATCTGCTGAGACTGCATGAGAAAGTGCAAATTGAGGTGTCTGAAGTGGGAATGCTGACTCTAAATAGCCAGCAGGCACAAGGATTCCTTTCAAAGCCTTTCCAATGTAACTGTCTTCAGCAGCAATCTATTAATAGTCCACTGATTTAGAGAAGTACCAGTGGCAATTAACATTGTGAAGTGACACCCATTCAGGGGTGGAAATACTTATCCCTGCAGTGATTAAGTTGTTGCATAGTGCAGCTTCTGCTCATATTGGTGTGTTCATGGAGTACTGGACTTTGTCAGGAGCTGTGAAGTCTGCATCAAGTGAGGAGTTTTGTTATAGCACTGGAGTTCCTTTTTATATTAGTAGTTTACTTGTCAGGTGTTAAAGCTGCATGGTGGAGGAGGCTGGACTGCCATATGTCACAGGAAAGCTGGTCCCTCACCCCTCCCTGTAGAATCAGGGGTGCTGGGCAGCAGGGTTCCTTTGGGAAGCCCTTTGGGAGACCCCTCTGTGGACTGAGGATCCCAAAGCTGCAGAGAGAGGGGCATGGTGCACTGTGTGCTGCTCCCACAGGTACTCACTCCTCCCAAACACACCCTGATCCTCCCCCTACTCCCTCTTGCTTGTGTGACTCTCAGTGAAGTTGCACACGTAGGAGACCTCGGAGTTGACTGGCAGACCAGATCCGGATTACAATGCTCTGTGGATTTTGCAGGCCAGATTAAAGTACTTGGAAGGATCAGTCTGGCTCATGGGCTATATTTTTGACATACTTGTTGTAGAAAAGTATTAGGAGTTGTAAGAAGGACTAATGTGAGCTTATATTTTACAATTTGGTGTTGTAACTGCTTTGTTAGGGAAAGCAGAATTTGAAGAAGTTTTACTATTTTTGTCTGTTGTTTTTTTTTTGTTGCAGCAAATGCCTTTAGCATCTCCTGCTTTGAAAAGCAAACCTCATTTTCCCCGTTATAACCATTCAATTAGTCTCATCTCTGCTCCCATTTTCCAAGCAACTTAACAAGATGAGAAAAATCCTTCAAATTGCACTTATGATATAAACACTGTCAATGAGCCTTTAGCAGGCAGGAAAGCCAATGGGACGATCTCCATTTACAGAAAACTGGTTAACAGCAAATGCTTTTCAGCTTATAAGTGAACAATGGCAGGTAAAGGTGTGTGTCTGCATAATATATTTTTCACTTGTAAAATGCTTTCCATGTAGAGATCTTAATGCACTTTGCAAGAAATGTGAGTAACTTTCTACTTCTGAGGCACAAGGAAATTGAAGGACAAGCCTGGAGCAGTTTCCCAAGGACATGCTGCTATCAATGGGAGAGTTTTGTGACTGTTTGGGTTGGGCATCTTGCATCTTAAGCACCACTGGTAGATCAGTCTTGAACAGGTTAATGAAAGGTGGTGCCCCTTTGCATTAAGGAGCTGTTTCTGGTCTTACTGGGCACAGTGAGGGACTTCAGCTCAGTGTAGGTTTCGAGAAAAGACCCGTGGAAATCTTATTCTCCAGCAGCATGTGAGACTGGACTTTGTCAGGTTGAAAAAGGGATGTGCTTAGGAATAGTGCCTGGCCTGGGGGAGAGAGGTGCAGCCCTCCCACCCAAGTGCCTCTGCCACCCAGGTAATGTCTGCCTTCCTGAGCAGTCATGGCCTGAGCAGAGCTACCATGTGGTGCCCAGGAGACCTGATTTAAGTTCATAAGTGTCGCTGTCGAACCACTGGCAGAGCGAAAGAACCAGATGAGTTCGGGTGAGGCAGAAAATCTGAATTTATTATTTAATTCTAAAACTTATATAGACTTTCCAAAGGTAGTCCGGATTGGGTCAATTCATAACCTCCCCCTAGGCCGATAGGCCAGGTAGAATGTCCATCTTTCCGGAGACAGTTTTCAATAACATCCAAGCTTTTATCTCTATTTACAAAACATAGAAGGAAGAAGAGAAAAGTTCCCGCGGGAAAGGTCTGTGTTACCACAATAAGTATTGGCAGAGCTACAAAACCCAGGATGACTTGAACACCTTGTTTCAGTCCCTTTGCAGAAACTCTGCTCATCCCCTCCCTGCTCTCAGGGCTGACAGCATTAAGTACATTCACTCCATGAGACTTCCCATTACTTTGGGGCTTTATTATTACACCTGTAGAAAAAGATTTCTAGATTAGCAACCCAAAAAAATATTACTAACAACAAATCTCTTGCAGGCTCTGAAAAGAGCTTCCACATTTCATAGGGTTTAATATAGGGACATAACAGAAACAACAACTGTACCCTGGTGTTCCCTATCCAAACAGTTTTATAGGGTAGAGCAAGAAGCAGTTTGCTGGTCTGCACACCTACTGAAATCCCAGTGCTTCAGCAGGGGACACATGGATGGACACACACAAGCCCTTAAATTCAGATTCTGGCATCTTGCCAGAAGGTGGGAGATGAGTCTGACACCTCAGGTTGGCTTCGTTGGGTGTAAGACTTTTCTCTGCTGGAAATGCCACTTGCTTCTGTTCATTTTGATGAGAATTTTGATGGGGGATATGAAAGAAAGTAGTGGGTTTTAGTCCTCTGTTGAAGAAAAAGGTAGGGATAAATGCCACCCATGCCAGCATCAGGCACCTGATGGTTCTCTCCATTACCCCTCTCATTTGAAGGCACCTTTCTATCCCTCCTCTCTATCTTTTGTCTGAAAATTACAGCTTCTTGGGCAAAAAGGTTTGTTTGGTTGAGTTTTTTTTAAATGCCTTGCAATATTCAGATAGCTTGGATCACTCTCCAACTGGTCAATAAGCTAACAAGTACATCCAGCTGGTCAGTGTATAGATGGAGCTCGGAATGATCTATAGGAAATGCGGCACTTCCCTGGCTGGTAGCTGGGGATGTGCTAAGCAGATGGCAGCATTGTAGCCAGGGGAAGAACATGAGACAACTGGAAATATTAGAGGACATGGTAATCGGAAGGGGCTGGGCAAACTGTGGTACGAAAATGACAAAACAAATTGATAGAGGTCAAACCCTATAGGCACTGTAAATTTATTAGCTCTGCTATTCTTTCTTACAACAGCAGAAAAAGTTTAGAACTGACCTAAATTTTTTGGATGGAAGAAACGTAAAACCCCACCAAAAAAACCCCAAACCTAAAGAGCTCAGGCTGCAGTCTGAGAATTATCTGTACCACCTCTTCTTGTATTAGTACTTCCTTAACTTTTATATGTAAATGCATATGGATATTTTGGGCAGATTTTGTAGGCTGGGTTAAGCAGCTGAATATCATAGCCAATGAGGATGAAATAGTATAAAAATAAGGTTATCTTGATATTTGCATCACCATCTTATGTGGAACTAGGCATTCTGCTGGATTTCATCTTTGTCTTCATTGCTTCAGTCACCAAATTTCTACCTTTTGAAATAAGAAATTTAGGGAGAATGTGGACATTTAAATTTAGCATTAAAGGTCATATAACAACATTTCTGGTGACTTCAGCTATCTACTTTTCTGCTCTTAAACTTTCTGTTGAGCACTTCTGAGGACAGATCTTGCCCTATGCTTTGTAGTTGCCAAAATTGTACATGGGTTTCAAAATGGAATAGATGGCTCCCTGCTAATCTTTCTTCCTTTAAACACGCCATTTCTGGTCCCGGAAGGTTTATCTGCAGGCTGCTGTTCTCTGGATGGGTGTCAAGGGCCTGCATTATGCTGTGTTTTCTTCCCTGGTCCTTCAGCGTTGGTTACTGGCACCGGTTTTGTCTGTGCTAGTTTCTGATGAAACACTTCCAGATCACGGCTAAATTCACCCATCAAAAATAAAAGGGAAACCCTCAAACTGACCAAGAAATTTCTAGTCTTTTCCCCTAAACCTTTCTTCTTCTCCCCTAAACCTTTCTCCGTCTCCCTGCTCTGTGTTTGGAGAAACCTCCCGTTCTTCAAGCCAGGTCCCAAATCTGAGAGCTGTTTCTGGGAGCCAGAGGAGAGGGACTGTCTGATGTGATACTGCCTCCATTAAATCAGCAGGAAGTATCTGATTTCAGTGTAGTTTGGATCAGTGTGAAGTTCCCAGCCAATTTAAATTTGCAAACGTTTTTACTTATCGTATTTTAAACCAAATACTGTCTTTGCTGAAAGGAGATTGAGCTGTGAAATATAAGAGGAATAGTCCATCCAGAAATCCTTACTGAAGCGTGGCATTGCTGTCAGGTCCAGAGCTTGTTTTCCAGATGTTAATTTGGTCAAGCTGGCATTGAAACTGCTCAAATTGCTAAAATCTTAAAGAAGAATTGTAACCCTTCAGGAGGGACACGCTAGTCTGATCACTTCCTTTTCAGCAACAACCTCCTTTGATATGTTTGCCATTGCAGAGTTAAGTCTTTGCATTTGGTATCTTCTCATGAATTAGAGGCTGTGGATGCTTATTTTCTGTCTTACAACTGAACACTAAAAACTTGTCAGGCTCTTAATCTCTGTGCACCAAAAATAGCTTTGATCATTGCAGGATGCAATTCCTACTAAATGTGCATGATATTAATATCTTTTTTTTGTATGTCAATCTTAGCTAGAATTTCCTTGAGCAAAGTGACTGGGACACCAATGGGGAGACAGTTAGGAAAGGCAAAATTTCTGTATATCAGATGAAATTCTTAAAATACCCCTTTAAGAAACTTCTAAAATTTTAAACTGAAATCCTGTTGATCTGCATTTTCGGTGTAGTACAGGCATTACTGGAGTCATCACAGCAAGCCTGGTTGAAGGGCAGTGTTAGACCTTTTATTTACAGAGTGCAATTGGGGCACTCGCCTCCTGTAAATATTACAGACCAAGTGTTTGCTGTCTTGATTTATAAAGTAATATCAGGAATTACACACTGAGTAACTCCGTGTAACTGCACACAATTCAGGCTGTGTGAGACACCTGTCTGCTGCAAAATCAAGGCCACAACGTTTTCAAGGCCAGTTACAAAAGAGAATAAAGAAAATCTGTGAAATGTGATTTTCCTAGACTAAGATCCTGGTTGGGGTCGATGACAACATTTAGGTCACTGCCTCAGGACACATCTCAGTTGTGCACAGCCACTTTGCACCCTAAGCCTTATTGAGAGTTATTCCTTCCAATAAGAAAAGCAAGGTTGTGTTACCAGAGTGATAAACAATACCACCCTTAGTGAGCCAAGAGATTAACAATACATGACATTAAACATAAGATGTGCAAAAAGGAACAGAGTGTTCAGTAACCCCTCTGAGCTTTATTTTATCTCAAAACATAAATTTTGTTGCCAATGGAACTCTATATAAGAATTAATTAGGGAACTTCACAAGCAGTCAAAACTCTTGTATGCCATTATAAATTTATCACTGCTGAAAGGATCTATTTCTGCTGTCAGACATCATGCTTATGTGGCAGAATATGGAATAAATAATCTTCTTCCTATATAAAGAGAACTGGAAAAATGTTTGGAAAACTTGTTTTTAAAAAGCCAAACGTGTTTATTTTCTGTGAGGCATTTTGGATGAAACAACCCATCTAGTACGCTGCCATTCAAATGTTCAACCAATTGCAATCCTCAGTCAAATATAACTTGCACAGTGGCGTGTTGAATACTGCAGTGTTTCTGCCTGTCCACAGATATTCCCCACAAAAGAGGGGTAGAAGGTGGGCTGGGAGTAAACCACCCATATCTAAGTGTTTAGGCAAAGTCCTCTTGGACGGCAGGACCAACTTACCTTTCCATTCAGTTTTATTTGGATGGTATTTTTCTAAGCTTATCTCACTCATTCCAGCATCAGAATATTAGATGTGTAATTACAGTTATACACTAATACATCAAGGTGCTTGGGAAAGCCAGTGCTTTGTACTTCCAGCTATTACATATAGCTAAACATTCTGTGCTTCTACTTATTTCAGTAACTCAACAACTCCACCCCTAACAAGTATCAGAATAGTGACAGAGAGAGGACAATCACATTTGCTTCTCCCATAGTGGCTGACATTCAAGGCCTGGCCAATATGAAAATCTGAATGCCTCAGAAGTGTTTTTCCTGCAGTATGTGCTTTGTTAGTGAAGTGACTTCACTTGCTACTGAGGAAAATCCTTTTTCCCCTTCCCCGTTAGATACCTTGTGTAGCTCAAACACCATCACAGATAACAAGACATTTGAATTGCTGGAGACTGCAGAGCACTACTGGCTCAAGCTCCTGTGGGAGGGTGCATTTGCTGTCCCCCAAGAGAGCGCTGGCTCCTCTGAGGTGCCAAGCAATACAGCATGAAGGGAGAAGCTGTGTTAGGTTTGCTGTTGCAAAGTATTTACAGAGCCATGCCCTTATAGAAATGAATTAATTGTTCAAGTCCAAGTAGCAACGGGGTGGTTTGAATGCAGCAAAGGTTCCTGTGCTCTGTGGAGCTCCTTGGCAGCCAAGGCAAGCTGCAGAGGCTCCCCTGGCTCCTCTGTTGGACACAGCAGCCTGACAGGGTTCTCTGGGAAAGCGTGAGGGGTCAGAGGCCCCTGTTTGTGCCTGGCTTTGTGCTTCCCCTGACATCAGGATGGGTGGTGGCAGATCAGGCATTTGGGCTGTCTGGTTTCAGTGCTCTGACGACTGTGTGGCTCACCCTGGTTTCAGCAGGCTACAATGGGGATAACCTGTTGCAGAAAAGAGGGATGGGAAGGGACCACACTGAGGCATGTGTGTGTGAGGCTTGGGATCACGGACCCTACGGCTGTTGAGCAGTGGTGGATGTTGGAGCAGGAAAAAGTGAAGAAAAAACTGCTGAAGAGCCCAAATTTAACCTTCTGAGGGCTGAACTGGAAGGACTGGGTCCATTCGTGGTACTGCAGAGACTGGATGCGTGTGCTGGGCTGTGAAGTGAGAGCAGGGTAGAGGTAGGGCTGGGAATCACGAGCAGTGGGAATCACGAGCAGTGGGAGCACGAGGGGCTGCCCAGAGGAGCTGACATGGGGCAAGCCCTGGGAAGTCTCGGCAGGCCCTGTCCCCACCCCCAGCGAGGAAGGGGCTGTGCCTGGGTGTTTGCAGTCACAGTGGCTTTGTAACTGAGGACAGAAACACTCCGGGAACGTGATGTTCTCATTTTTCCTTTGGCTCTTGGTGTGGACACTGTGCTACTCTGTTGTCTCAGCAAATTAAGCTTTGGGAAGCCTCAGACAGGTAAGGACTTAATGCTGTCAAAGCCTCCTCTCTGAGTCTTTCCTAACTCTTGGGTCATTTTGCACCAAATATCCTCACATCTATGTTGCACCATTTTACTGACAAGCCAGACTTGCCAGAAATTCACACTTTTGCTGCACATCTTTCACGCACACTGTACTGTGGGCGCAATCCTCGACCTGCTTTGTCTGCTGTTTTTATCCATGCTGTATATCATCTTCAATGGATGATATTAGACTAAATTTCTCAGGAGCAATATTTTTTTAGGTAGCAAGCCTGTGTGGTTTAATGTTATCATTTCTAACTGAACGTGATACATTGAACAGTGTGAAGCTATTGCGCCATAAATACCTGGGAGTGCCTGAGATGTGCTTATTTGTGGTTCAGTTTGCTGCCTGCTGAGCAAGACTTTCTCACACATTCTTCTTGTCATTCTCTCATGTTTCATTTCCTGATGATCCTGTGGTTGAAGGGTTGATTGTTTATTAATGCCATGAAGATGAAGTTCCTTCTGTGATAAAAAGCCTTAGAAACATGATCAAAATGTGACTTTGCTGAAGTTAATCTATCGTATCACTCTTACTTGTTTGAAATGTTTTCCCTTTATTGTAGTGAGGCCTTAATGTGGTTGTGATGTGTGTGAAACAAACCCCTTAGAGGAACATCCTACAGCCTCTTGCTGGGCGCTCAGGTTCCTATGGACGCTGCTACCAAGACACAGCGCATAGCCATGCTTGCGAGGAGTCAAATGCCAGCACCTGTGGAGACACTTGTTATTACTCAGGGTTACCCCTAGAAAAACTAGATTAGATACTCAAGTTGGATAATAAGACTGTCTGCATTTCAGTGATGATATTGAAACAGTGGAGTATTTTCTGGAAGAGATCATGGTGCTTTTTAAAGAGGACAGACGAGACAAATTTCTAGTGGGAATGGTTAGGTAGAGTTGACTTGGATTTGGGAAAGGCCTAGGGGTTTTTTGGAGGTCCTTTCCATCCTGTAATTCAGCTTTTTGTGCTTCATCATTTCACAGACAGTCTATCAAAATGCACAGAGGCTGTTAAAATATAAATTTGACAGTTTTCTGTGAACTGCACGCCAAGCAGAAGGTCTCCAGAGAGGAGGGGAAACAACTCTGAAAACCTTGTACTCAAAGATGGGTCTACACCTGAGAACATCAACACAATATGAAAGCCTGAAAACATCTGCCATCAAGTAAGATCCAGGAGATCTGTGTGAAACTCTAACTACAACCTGTTCTGAACGTGCAGGAGCAGCTGAAAATGTTGAGGTGTTGAAGAAACTTGAAGTTAAGGGGCAATGAGCAGTGGAAAAAAATTTCTGTACTCTGATTTATATATTATTTTCAAATGTCAGAGAATTGAAATCTTGAGTGGTTTTTTAAACTCAATAATATTTATGAAATGGGTTGATTGAATAATTCACGTTCCTGAATTTAAAAAATACTTTATTTTAAATTTTGTTCATGTTATGGGTAAAAGCTTATCCTGGCATGAAATGACGTTTGGGGGAAGGAGAGTGTGAAGGAAGTTACATTTTGGTGTTACATTTTAAACGTGGTAGTATGAAATGTTTTGACAATTCCTAGCTTTTATTAGTTTGGGTATTCGGTTCTAATGAAAAACTTAATAATAGACCATGACCAGCTCTGTAGGGAAAACACAGAGGCTGTAAGTGTTACAGAAATAGTGTTAATGGGTGAAATTAGAAAATTAATACTTTGCAGGGAACAGGAATAGCATGCACACCCTGCTGCCTGCTCATTGAGTAGAAATAACAATGCAGTCTCTCTAAAAGAGACAAACCTACTGAGGCTGGGCTGAATTGGAGTGTGGAGGATGCAGATTCTCAGAGGCTTTAGACAGGAAATACATCTCTTTAGATGCTAGACGAAAAACATAGTGGGCAAATGCAAAAGCAAATTGGAAGAGAGATTTTAAAATGCTTGTACATGAAGACGTGTTCAAAATTGTTGCAAGAGTCATAAGGTGTCATGTTGTTGAGGACCACTTAATATGTTTGCTGAATAAGAAGATGTAAAAGAACAATAAAAAGCTATGAAATGGGGGAGCAGGTTATATTAAGGAGATAATAATATAGAAAGTTGCTAAAATGAGGAAGTGAATGATGCTATATGCTTCTTTCTCTAACTCATCTGTGATGGCAACAGAAATATTTAAATGAAAAAGGCAACACGATTGAATTAAAATGAATATATATTTTTGTCCAATAAACAGTTCTCCAATTTTCCTTACATAAAACTCACTTATTTATAAATCAGAGATGATTTCTTCATAGTATTCCGTGCTGGCTATGACTGAGGCACACTACTGGGCTGGAAGAAGTCTTGATTTCTATGGGAATGATAAATTAGATACTTCCATTGATGTATCTAGATTTTATACTACATGCCAGTTTAGGACTGAGACACACACAATTCCTGTTTTACTATCCAGCATCCCATTTGCACCACTAATGAGACCTCCAGAATTTTAAGTTCAATGAAGGTTTGAAATGAAAGATGTTTTGATATTTAGTGTGTTAAACTTTTACTTGGTCTCTTTGTCCAAGATTTCCTTTCATATATATATATGTATAAATTTTTCTGCTTAATCTCATTTTTTTTCCTCCAAGTTAGAAAATTTGTTTTAAAAAGTCATCTGATCCTGAGAGCAGAACCAGAAACTCTGTACAATGTATTGGCTCTGAGTGAGGTTTGACCAACATTGAACTGGATATTCCATAATGATGGCCAAAAGCAACTGCAATGAGTGAAAAAAAGGCAAGGGTTTTGTAGTGTGATTCTTCTGATTTTTAATACAGATGTTCTGTTGATTGAGTGAGTTTTCAGGGAAACCACACCAAGTACAGCTTTTGGGCTACACACTTTCCCAGCCTTTAAGTAGTGATAGACCTAAAATTATCGTTTAATCCCTCTTAAAACAATTTATGCTTCTGCTCTCCACAGAGTTGCTTTTAAATTGTCCAGAGTAGGATAAATATTCTGTAGCATTTGTCTTATGCCAAATAGACAAATATAGGATGATTTAAGATCACCAAGCCCTGTGGTGCATGGAGTCTGCCCGGGCTGTGAGCCGAGCAGGAGCCGCCTGTGCGTGCTGAGGGAGCTGCTCCTCCGTGCAGAGCCAGGGACAGACCCAACGTTTGGTCCTGCTCACTTGTCCCAAACAATCAATTTATCTGAGCAGCCACACTGATGCTCCAGCTAAACTTGCTGCATTAATTATATCTGCCCTGAGCTTACAAGCTTTTAGAGCTATTTGGAACATAAATTTTGCAAACTTGCAAGTCAGCAAGGGGGTTTTCTTTTTGCAAGGTACCCAACGTGCAATTAAATCTAACTGCCAAATGCTGGTCATTACCAAAACTCTCCTTCAATCTGTGGATTTAGGATAAAGGATTGATACCTCTAGGTTATTGAGTAAGTACCAGGGACTGGTTATACTTTAAGACACTTTGTGTTGGACACTGTCACTCTCAAAATGGGACTTATTCAAGTATGTTCTTGCTGAGGAGTGTGGCAAAGACATTTTCTTCACTTTTAACTTTACAAGTTAAAAGCATGGACTGAGATGCATTATACACACTTAAAGCCACTGTTTGGTCTAATGTGCACTATTTTGGTATTGTGAGTAGATAATGATGGAATATTTGGGCTCTGGCAGAGCTGTATAACTTAAAAAGTGTCTACTAGTCACATGCCACAAATTATATTTTAAAATATAACAGTCCATGTAGTCTGAGCCCATGGTGTCTGAGTGTACTTAAGGAATGCATAAGGTCTCTGTTTGCTTCCTCAGGATGAGGTGGAATGTGCAATTTGGGAAATCTGAAGGTAGAATTTTTGAAAAGATGGCACAGAGATATGTGTATTCCTGTTAGCAAGTACTTCCCAGGAAACTGAGTACAATTTTGTGAGACTCTGGATGCTTCTTCCTGTGTTTCCTTAAACCTCCACCTGTTTGTGGCTAGCTTTCATCACTGTGCCTGACTTTTTGCATTAGTAACCAGCTGAAGGCACACTTATTCAGGCAGTAGTCTTTAACTGAAGAATGATTTTACATAGCTATTCCTGATGTAGTAGGAAGCACATATCTTGTCCACCAAGCATTGTTTTGGGTCAATAATTAGCTTGAGGTCCACCTATATAAAAAAAATCTAATGAATGTCTATCTGATATCTATTTTTGATCAAAGATGTCATTGCTGGTTTAAACTATCTGGTGTCTGTTTAATCTCTTTCACTGGTTCAGCTGCTATAGGAGAAGAATGTAAGACACGTTTTATTGCTCAGGACTTACACACATAAATATTTGAATATTTTGGTATTTCAGTCCTGTCTGTCATAGGCACTTTGTTTTAAAAAGTATCTTCTTATATCAAGCCACAGCAGACTTCTTGATTGTTCCAAACATGCGTCCTTAGAAAAATAAATGGCAACAGAGTTATAAACTGAACTGAAGAGAGTTGCTTTTAATAGAAACCTTCAATCTCAAGTTTTATGCAGAGAACTCTTGGAAGACAAAATCTGGAAAATGAGTCAGGCTGGGACAGCCTCAGAAAACAACTGTTTTCTGGAATGCCATCGGTGGCTCCTGTAAAACACCTGACTAAGGAGGGAGCTTAGCCAAGTCCTTGCACATGCAGGACCTCTCTGTGTACCCCAGTGCAGTGTGAGAGCTCCTGCCCTTTGGGGTAAGCGTTTGTCTCTCGTTGTGAAGGGATGTTGTGAGCAGGCACTGCCAGAGCACATTGCTTTTACAGAGGGCAGCCTGGCAAAGTGGGTCGTGGAAGGTTGCAGGAGCTCCTGCGAAGGCAACCCCAAGCAATGGCTCCTTTTACCTCTGCTGATTTCTCTCCTTCTCTAACCCCTCTTGCCCAATGTAGATCAGATCCCTTAAAGCAGCTGCTTGACTTCCAAAAATGCTCAACCCTCCCGTCTCCTACTGAGAGGAGGAAACGGTTACTATGGATTCACCACACAAGAACAGATGTACTTCAATATGTTGAGTCCTAACCACACTGTTAGTGCTGCAGGTTTTTTTAAGTCCAGAATAGGACTGGCCCGTGGATAGCCCAGATAAGGCTGCCCTGGCTCCAAATTCCTTGTGCTTCACTTCTGCCTGATACTGTAGAGGGTATCAGTGAAAAGTAAGAGGAGGGGTCAGAGTCCTCCCTATGCTCTTCCTTTCCTAGTGTTTCACCAGATGTCAGACTGCTTAATGTCCCTAAGAGAGGATAAAGCATTTAGATGAGTCAAAGGCTGCATCTGAGACTGATCCTACTCTCAGGATATAAAGACATTTTCAAGGATATCAGTGCATTAAGAAAGTGGAGACTGGGAGGCTCCGGCAACGTGCAGCAAGAGGGAAGGGGCTTTTGGTGATTATGCTATTTACCTGTTAATATACTGCAGGCTATTAAAGGGAAGAGAGTGCACATTGTACATTGGAGTTGAGAGAAACTAATTCTCAAACTTTGGGGAAATCTGAGTGGGGATCTGAGTGGTGTGGCTTGAACCCTCCTCTATGTGCAATGTTAGTGAGTGAATCATTAGAAACACTTTGACATTCTGCCCATGCAATCCTATTCACTTCAGCTCATTTCTAAAACTTGATTCTGTGCTCTGCTATATTCATTCTGAAGGGAGTTGAGGTGGACTGGGAATAGTTTCTGGATCCTTTCCTCCATCACTAACTTCTACAGGGGCTCTAAATAGAAACGTAGCATGCTTTGCAGAAGCACATAAAATGTCAGTCCTACAGTGCTGTCATTCATGAGAACTCGGTGGTGTTATGGTAGTCAGTTTCCTAAAATCACACTCATTTTGGCATTTCTCTGTTTTTTCATCTTTGCAGGCAATGGTGGCTCTTTGAGAATCAACCTGTCTAACTTGAGTGAGACCTTCCATTAAGTGCACAAATAAACTCTCACTTTCTGTTTGTCTCAGATCTTGAAAGGTTTTTAAAAGTCCTTTTTGTGCTAACATCATAAGGCCTTACAGTTTAGAAAGCCTAGAATTCAAAGCTTCATCTACATTTTTAATCTACAAAAGTAAATCTTCTGCACATCTAAGCTGTCTGGTAAATGGGTCTCTTATTTTACCCTCCATTATTTCTTTTGATTGGAGTTTTACTGCTGTGTTTTCTAAAGTACCACAATTCATTTATTTCATACATGAAAATGTGTTAAAAATCTTGTCCACCTACAAGGACATTTATTTTGTAGGCATCTTTATAAATCAACCCAAGTACTCTAAACATGATACCAGGTTAATTTATAAGTGCCCTCAGTGAGGATGCAAAAAGATTTGAATAAATCATTGAATTGCTTAAGACTGGAGGTCAGGCAGAAGGAGACAAAAAGTAGGTTATTGGAGTGATATCTCTGGGGGAAGTATTAGCAGAACTGTTTCAGAATAATGCAAAAATGCCCGGTTGGTGAGCAGGACAGGTGTGCTCCAAGCAGCGTCACCTGCTCAGGAAGCACAATGAGGACCAGTGCTCAACAATGAGGCTGTTGCCAGGTTTGGCAGCGGGTGCCCCGTGTTGGCAGGGAGGGTGGCAGCTGCCTTGCAGGCTCACTGCGAAGGATGCGTGGCTTGGGCACGTGGTGGCTGTGAGGACATGGAAATATTGTTCTTGCCTGTCCCTGACAACTACTAAAGAGCCTGTCCTGAGGGGCTCTAGGAGGTTGTGCTGTAAACAACAGTTCTAAATACAGTATTTCACTGTGCTGTCCCTCAAACAAGGCTCATGAGCCCTGGAGGACCAGCGCTGTGGTCGGTGTGGGTGGCACAGCCAGTGCAGCCTGTGCAGGGTGTCTGCAGCCTCCCTGAGTGATTTTGGTCCTGTGCCACCTGTAATAGATCCTCATCCTATGCTTAAGAGGTACATGCTTGCCTTGGCTAAATTCCTCCTTCTACTTAAGCTGTATCATCTCTGAAAGGTTGCGACAGATCAAGAGCTGGCACCCAAAATTCTGTTTTACTTGGACACCATTTAATTGACTAGTCACTTTTGACTTTTTATACAGCATCACTTCCATGTGTGACTTTCTTTTTGCTCTTGTTCTGACATGAACAGGATGTGATATGCTCAAAACAACATCTGAGGCTATCAAAACACAATGAATAATGTCTGAAAAATATAAAAGAAAAGAGAAAATATTTAAAAGATTTAGTTGCAGTGAAAAGCATATCTTCCTACATGACTTGGCCTCTGAGGCTTACATACAGGTAAGCATAGGTATGATCAAAAGTTGCCCTTTCTTTGACAGTCAGGACTTATTTCTGTGTCTGCTAAAGCCCTTTGCACAGTAAAGCCCTGGCCCTTTGTTGGCCTTCCATTTTTCTTTGGCTTGGACAGGACTGCTGTAAAAACTTCACTGAAATGTCCAAGAGCAGAGTAAAATCAGTCTTGGAAAGAAATGTTAGTTCCTTTATCCCTGTGGGATTGTGTATATACAATAAAAGGGAGTTCAATGTTCCTTACTGGTTACTTAGATTACGCTCCCAGCAGACTCAGGTCACTGAGGCACTAAGCATGGATTTAATTTTAAGCACAGAATGAAGAGAGAGCCAGTTGTCAGCTCTGTGCTTTTCATCTCCCCAGCTCAAATTATCTTCCTTGCTGCTCTGATCATATCTCCCACTTACATATTCTCAGTCCTCTATGGCTTCCTATCTTGTCACCTCTTTCACATACCTTAATCTCACCTTAAAAATGCCACCCAGTTCTTCCCATCCGCAGGGATTTGCCTCACACACAGGCAGTCTCTTAATCCCACTGGACACTGGCAAATTCCCTTGACCTGCAGCACTACTCCCTTGTCTGAGCACAGGGCTGCTGCTCTTCTTTTCTTGTCCCTGTCCCCCATCCCCCCAAGGACCTCATTGGTGGTGCATTGCCACCTTTGCTGGCACTTTCCCAAGTAATTGTCTGTCCTTATTCCTCTCCCCCATCTCTTTGTTCTTCATCATAATTTAATTTGAGTGTATGGTGCAGTTTAAAAACTCCAGAACAAGAGGTTTGACAAAGAATTAAATTCTTAAATGATAAGGTCAATGTTCTCTACAAGAGCTGTGCATGCAAATTCAGATGCAAAGGTTTAGTATGGATCTGAACTCCAGCTGACTCAGGATGGTTCATTCCCAGCTATTGCATGGAAAGATGTTCAAGGTAAGAGGCCCCGTGGAGAGATACCAGGTACCAATGTACACAGTTTCTCTCATTTGCATTTTACTTGCATGTTAATGTGTGTGGATACTTTGTGTTAGAGCTGATCGGAAAGACTGATTGCTTCAGTCTGCTATTGAAAGCAGTACAGCGATAATAAAAGATGTTAAAGCTTTAATATGTCAACATTTCAAAATTGCAAAAAATTTCACCCTTTCAGACTTTTTTGGTCTTCACCTTTTCAGCTGTTTCAATTTTAGCATAGTAAAAATAGTGAAAATTCCAATGAATGGCTATTAAAACTTTTTATTACAGCTTTGATGTTTGAGGACAGTTTGGTACCTCATGAATTTGTACTGCTATTCACTACCAGTTGCACAGTAAATCAGTTCACTCTTTTATGATAAACTGCACTTTAATTCTTACAAAGCACTGCAATTTTGCTCTACTGAAACACCTTTTCTTTCCAACAAAGCTTATTTCAAATCATCTTTATTTACCTGACTAACCTTGTCTTTGCTTGTTGCATCACTTGTTTTTCAGTAAGTGCTGCTGGGATTTACTGTGACTTGTTAACTCTTACTTCCACCAATTGCCTCTTTAAATTGTATTATTCAGGTTGTAACATGACTGAAATGACAGGAATTAAAAATAGATCCTTTTCTCTAGGGCTCAAGACCTGGAACCATATAATAAAATGCCTTGAACACTTGTTAAAAGCCTGGATTAATTCTAAAATTCATAAATAAAGCAATTGTAGCAATTAACTTCATCTCTCTTAAGAGACCCTAACTACACAAGTTAATCTCTGAAGGTTCTTTGAAAGTATTGCCCACAGTCATTTCCAGGCACGAGGTCTCAGCTGAGTCCTGTCCTACTTGAGAGGTTCAGGCTCACTGAGGCAGGATGATTTCCAACCTATGCTCGTAGGAGTCTACATTTGATTTTGCTGGAAATACGCTATGGGAACAAGAGCCAAAAGCAGTTGTGGCACATAATCATTAGCAAAGACTTTTATAACCCTTTTTATAAGTCAGCTCTGACCGCATTTCCAAATGTGTCTCTGCCACGAGCAACTTCCTTTGTTTGTGAGAATTAATTCAAAGCCAGGAACAAACTACTTGGACAGTTTTATCTGAAGTTCTGCTCATAAATTTCAGAATGCCCCATTTACCAAGTGACCAGTTTTACTTAAATATTTTTCAAACACTGCCTTAGAGAATTAGAAAGACCAGGAGAGGGAGAAGAGTTGCCATTTCTCTTTAAAACGAGTGAGAGATTTTTAATGATCTTTAGTCTTCAGCTCCCACAGGGTAACTCTGTACCACAGCAATGTGCTATTAATTAGCTAGGTTGGATAATTGAAGCCATGGTTGCATGCGGTTCAATGTGAGTGACAAAAGCTACTCAAAAGGCAAACTAAAATGTACATGATATGAAGTTGCTGAGCTCCCTGTGCCTCTTCAGCCTGTAATAGGCACTAGAGCTGGCTGCTTATAAATTGGCTCACAGTTTCTACAGGTCATTGTGGCACTATTGCAGCCCCTACGAGATACCTGAAAGCTACTGGTCATATTCTTCACTCCAGGAAAAGAGTGAACAAATAAATCGCAAAAGAGCTCCAAGCTCAACAGGATAACTGAAGAAGTAGCTAATTATTTTGTAGCAAAGGAAAAAAATAAAATCTCTGTGTTACTTGCTATTGTATCTGTTATTCTCACACCAAAAAGAGTGAGATGTATCAGTGACAGGGATGTGACCATGTCTTGTTTTCCTGGCAGAGGCAGGAGGCAGATGCACACCTTCACATTTGCTGCTGTGGTGGACGGAGCTGGCCAGTCCCAAGGCTGCTCTCATGCAGGAGCCAGGGATCTGCAATGCAGAGAGGAGTTTCACTGCCTTCAATTTTACACATCGGAAAACTGAAACACAAGAAGGTAAAATGAATTACCCCAGATCTGTTTTTCCCATGGTACTGTCATTTATAAAACTGGAGCTGATCCACGCTAATTCTTTATCCACTTGGCTCTGAAGCTTTTCTGTCCTGTTTTGTGGAGCATGTCTTTAATCACAGGCAATACATTTTGTGACAGGGCCTTGTTGTTTCTGCATAGTGGGTAGACAGAACAATAAAGTGAGTGTGTAAGGACGGAAGTGCAGCTCCTCATCACAATGACTTGGCAGTCGTGCCCTGAGTTCAGAACACCCTGAGAGATGGTTTAATACTCACTAGATTTATCATTGGTAAAGATGTGATTGCTGATCTCACTTCAGATTCCTTCTGGATTTTAAGTGGTTATTTTGCTTAAAGGCATGAACTGTCCCAGTACTTTCTATCAGTTATAAATGCTATTTTCCCCCTCTAAGACCCATTGGAATTTGTCATAAATGTTTTTGCTGCCATTGTGTTCTGGGAGGCTAAGCTGGCTCACTGTATCTATAGCTCTCTCAAAAGCTTGGTTTTAGTTACATTTCAAAAAGAGTTTCTCTATTTCTCGTAAACTGCAAATGTCCTTGAAGAACATTTAATTCTCTGCAATTTTCCATCTTAGATTTTATCAAAATTTATAGCAAATGCAAAGTTAAATTCCTCTTACAGATAAAAATGAAGGACATATTGTTAAAAAGGACATATGGATACAAAATGTGCATATTTGTACAAATATGTCCTGATCAGCTGAGATTATCCTTTTCTCTTGTGATCAAAATGTGATCAGACGCAGACGATAGTGGAGTTCCTCCACAGCCAGATATGAACCTTGCAAAAGGCATTGGGAAGACTTCCAGTCATGTCACTGAGCCTTGGATCAGGTCTTTGTTGTTGGGCGCCCATCGGTGAACAATTCAGGCTGGCTTTAACCACGTGTAAACCCCTTGTAAGCAGTTAAAGATACAAGATATTTTCAACGTAATTTCATTTCCATTTTGAATGTTGCTTCCACTAAAGGACTAAATAAATCAATAAACCTGTGCAAAATAAACTTCACAAAAGAAAAAAACAACCTGTACAAAGGATTCATAGGGAGATGATGATATGGAGAGAGAGGTTTGCCAGTGGTTTCTCATTCAGTTCCCAGGGAAATCAGTAGCAGAGTCACTCTGTTTTCATGTGAACAGTGCTAGTCACCTTCTATACCAGCTCCTGAGCTCTTCAGCTAATGTGTAAGTAAACAATTCAGCTGGTAAATACGTGTGTTAGAGTCTGTAGAGTTACACCAGCTGCATAAGATGAGGATCTATTCCTGAAGCATCTGCCTGTAACATCAAATATTCAAACAGCTCAACAGTTTAGCCATTTGAATTTCAAAATCTCATAAAGATAAATCTCATAAAGTGCTCTGCTGTCAGGTTGTAAACATGGTTTGTGTTTTTCTTGTGCTGCTTAGGTTTTCTGAGAGGATCATTTTCACAGTTTAATAAAGAACATCCAGGTCCATGACATACCTTCCAGCAATGCTATTTCAATATACTGAAATACCTCATCAATGGCAGCTTTGGATTGCAAATGGACTTTTGTGGATCATGGGGAGCATTAAAAAGAAGACATTTTCTTATCTGTATGTTCAACAGCTTTCTAATTTCTCTTGTTTCTTTCAAGCAGCATTGCAATTCCCTGTGTTGGTAGAGTATTTTAAAAATCACCAAGATTTACATTTTGTTCCTAGTCTCTTGAAAAAAAAATAAAAAGAAATGAAATGCAGCCAAACAAATTTGGAAGATTTGCACCGGGTTATGGGCAATAAGGAATATTTCCTATTGCAATTTCTATCTTAATACCGAGTAAGAGTGTCCATGTGTATATTGTATGACTCTCATTTTATTGCCTTTCTACCTTTAAATGTTGTTATTTTTCATATGTAATAGGATGTAAAAAGCCACTTCTCTGTAACAGAGAGGAGAAAAATAAGAGGTATTAAAATACTGAGTATTTGCTGGTGGAGCAGATTGTGTTGCCAACTCCCATTCAAATTCCACGGGAGCTGAGGGCTTTCCAGCTATCTCCTGCTCTCAGCAAAGCCTGTGGGGCTCAGTGGCTCCTGCACTGCACCAACCTGGAGGTGTGCTGTGGCTGCTGGCAGTTATATATGGAGTGCTGGGAAATGTCAAGGAAAATAGATTTATAAGGAACGTAAACTCCTACCTGCAACTCTTTGCATAAAGGTGGTCTGAGGGGGTGCATCCACGAGCTCAGGGTTCAGCACAGTATTAAAGGTAAAATAGTCATAGCTGTCATTTGGAAGAAGGGTACGAATGGGAAGAGCATACGACAGATGCCATCTATTCTCTCTCAAATTGAGACCTGTAACTGTATTTCCCTGCCAGGCCCCTTTCAGGGCACAGGGTGGAATGGGAAAGTTGCATGGCTTGGGGGCTGGTAGGCTGCTGAAGGTGCCACAGATCAAATCTCACTTCTGGACCAGATGAAGACAAATCTTCCTTATCTGTTCAGCCATGAGATAGCAATGCCTGTCCTGTGCAGGGCCAGGAGCTGGACTTTGATGATCTGTGTGGGTGCCTTCCAACTCAAGATATTCTATGATTCTATGATTCCAAGGGTCAGCAGTGGATTTAGGGTAAAGCAAAACAGAGGAAAGACGTGGAGCTCCTTTGCAGGATGTTTCCAGTACAGGCTTCTCCCTCCAGAGCCAGCACAGAGTAATCTGCTGCTAGAAGAGATAAAATCATAGAATTCTAGACTTGAGAGGCCACAAATCATTCCCCTCCAAATGGGATAACTGCACCAGTCCTGACAGCTGTCGGTCTAATCTGTCTTCAGAGATCTCCAGTGACAGAGACCACTCTGCCTCCAGGCAATCTATTTCTTTCATATCCCTTTCCATGAGACAATTTTCTTGGTATGTATCTTGAATCTTCTGTTTACTGCTACTCAACCTATTTGACATACAAAGGAAAAAGATTGTTCTTTCCTTCCTTTCATCAAGAGCTCACAGTTAAGCACACCCAACCTTTTTTTATGTTTGATGTTTATTTTGCAGTGCATTGTGTATACTACTAAGGATATAAAAACAATCTGAAACTACCAGCCAGCTCAGAAAGTGTCAGCCAAGCATGCTAAAAGGCCTGAAAGTTTGGAGAAGTTTGGACTTGAATGTAGATGACAAGCTTTGGCCTGGGTCCAGCTGTTGCTAAAAACCATTCTGGTGTGCAGACAGTAGCTTTAACAAGCTGGAGCAATGGGCTGCCAGCCAAGCTTTGCTGGGCACAGGCAGAAACCTGTTTCATGTGCTGAACAGGAGGTGCATGAGACACAAAATGCATGGAAACATTGATGTCCAGGGGCCCTGGACATCCAGCAGGTCATTTTGGGGCTGGACACCACCCAGAAGGCCAAGTAATGTTTGGTAGCTGACGTGGGCACAAGCACTCCTTGAGGCACAAAGATAATGTGTCAGGGCCAACCATGTTCAAAACCATCTGAAATGCTACGAAATACCCCAAAAGGCCAGGAAACACTTCTGAGAAGTGATCTTGGCCTCCTGGGACTGCACTGTGATGCTGGAGAGTCAGTCTCAGTCCCAATTCTTGCCACTCAAATGTGAATATACAAAATATGGAAGCATATTGTCTGCTGTCACAACTCATCTGCAAAGCAGATGTTTCTTTTGGGGAATTATTCTTGCTAAAGATCACACTTCAAAGTAAACAATAATTGTCATTTGTTCCCTTTAAAAAAGTAAAAGCTGGTAAGAAAATTAACGACTACATTTCCTCAAGGGAAGAGACAGAACAGGGAATATGATCCCTTTTTTTTATGTTTGTAGCAAATATTTTTGGGCAAACATATTAGTTCCATGCTATTTCCTTGTGGATTTAGATAAGAGGGATAGAAATGACAGTAAGTGGAGTAAGAGTACCTGCAGAGGGGGGCAGGACATGAAAAAGAGTACAGAGGGGCTGAAATGAGAGGACTGTAAGGTCTAGAGGGTGAATATATGTGGGCAAGAGAGACAGAAGCACCCTAAAGGGGAAATCACAGAAGCTAAAAGCAAATCACTACCTGATTTGTCACCAAATTTGTCACCAATTTTGTCACCTGATTTGTCACCAATTTTCACCTACCTTGGGTCAAATGCAGGATGAATGGCAGCCTCTAAGTGTTTATGAATAACCTGGGAATTCAAAGTCCTCTGTGATATGGTTCTTGGACTCACAGGCTGTTTTCCTACTAAAAAATTAAATGATGCCAAGGAACATCCCCAGGCACCAGACCTGAGCTGTGTTGCTGCATTGCCAGGATGGTCCTTTTGACTGGTCTGCCATAGAGATGCAGAACCCCCTTTTGGCTGGTTTAGATCCCACAACAATCTATCTATCTAGAAATCTTCCACATTATAGATTTTGGACTCACTGACCATGATTTTCAACAAAAATATTTTATCAGGTTGATTTCTGATCTTAAGTAACTGTATGC
The DNA here is from genome assembly GCA_013400975.1 of Atrichornis clamosus. Lineage (NCBI taxonomy): Eukaryota > Metazoa > Chordata > Aves > Passeriformes > Menuridae > Atrichornis > Atrichornis clamosus. Next base: position 98,324 of record WBMZ01013064.1, read on the forward strand.
AATATTTCAGAAGCCGAAAAATACCTATTTTGCATTTATGTCAGCCACATAAACACTGATGTATGGACCTATTTTCCTTTCTATTGTTACTGAAGTTTAAGAAAATATTTTGAAAAATGATAAAAATATTTGATTCTTCATACTGATTTCTTTTGGAAATTCCTTGGATTATTAATTAATTATTGTTACTTCCCTGTACCAAAGACTATTTAAAAACCTATAAAGGCATTCTGGAGTCAGGCTTCACCAAGGTTTCTCATCCTCAGTTCAGAAGCTTGTACCCAGAGCTTGTGCAATTACTGGTATGAACTTTTCAAAGGGTAGTTTAATGTTGTAGCCTTCATTACGTTTTGATAAATGCATTCACTTCAAGTTTGTATCCCAAAGACACTGTTGCTTCTGTTTAATTAACTCGAGTAAAAACGCTACGTGTTGGAATTTTCAGCATGAGAATCTTACTTGGAAGGTAGGAAGGAAATGCAGGTGTTATCTCGATTGATTTATTTATTTATTAATGTAAAAGCTGGCAGTTCATGGCATGTCTGTGCCCGTTCTATTTCCTAGCTCCTGAAAGCAGCTCCTCTCTTGAGCCGATCTGGGATCCTGGGTACGGTGTATAAATTGTTACACGACGCGGTGCTGGATAATTAAACAGCTGCTTTGCACAGAGCTGCTTAATTCGTGGATGAAGCAGATGTTTCATCTCTTTGCTGATTTCAAGTATTCCTCAATAACGTATAACGCACATTAGCATCACTCACAGCTTTAAAGCGTTGGTGCCTTCCCCCGTGAGGACCCAAGCCCCGCGCTCGGCGGAGGAGACTCTGCGCAGGCAATTCGCACCGCGGAGGGTGCTCACCCCCGTCCCAAATGAGTGACAACCAGCGTGTCCCCACCGGGCCCGGAGGAGCCAGAGCAGCTCCTCTGCCTGACACTCCAGTTGCAGATGTCAGACACGATGCCATCATTTACATACCAATAGCTGCGAGCGGGAGGGTAGCGTTCCGGGAGGAGCGGAAACAAGAGGGATGCACAAGTGGGAGTTGCCTTTTGCCTCTCTCCTGCAGCTGCCGGTGACAACCTGAGCTGCTCAGCTCCATCCTGAGCCCTCAACAACAGCACTCACCCAGCACACCGGGGTGAGAGCTCATGGGCTGTGTGTGTGTCAGCAGGGGAACGAGAATCTCTCCTGAACTTACCTTCTGTTTTATCAGAAACGCCAAGCAAATCCCAAATGGTAGATGAGCTGAATAAAACAAAGTATCAGGTTAAGTGACGTACATTCCTCATCAAGCTAGAAAGATATTCCTGCGTGACTGTTTTTTGCTCTTTGTTATCACTTGATTTAGGAGAGGCGAGTGTGTGCAGAGCTACAACGAGCAGGTGCAGCCCTCGAGGTGAAGCCCTCCTGCTCTTGCCCTGCTCCTGGTGTCTCGTGGCTGGTGCTGGAGCTGCTTCCCAGGGCAGTGTGTCAGGCAGCTGCTGAAAGGAGGTTATGAAAAGAGGAATATTATGAATATTGGGAAGTGACCGCCAGGATGTCCCAAGGATGTGTGTGTGTGTGTCAGCCACACAAGACAGCCTGACCTCATCACCAGCCTTCAGTCTAACACTGGTTTCCAAAGGTCTGTACTTCCTCATACAAATATTTCCATTTAGTTATGTGCTTCACTAGGATAATTTTCATCCAATGTGGAGCTTTTTGGACTTGCAGATTTTTTAATTTGCCCTACTAGGAAGTGCACATTGTTCTTATTCCTCATTTATGTTACATATATTTATACCTATTTCCAATATATTTATAATGGGAATAAAGTCTATACTTCAATCCATGCTTACTCCCAGATGGAAAAATGCCCGTGAACTTCTTGTTCAGAACATAAATGGGTATTGTAGTACATAGTCCTTATTCTGCACTGTTATATACTGATCTGGCTCAGATTAATGCACCTCTTTGAAAGTGAGTGAAGGAAATTCAGAGCCTGTCTGAGAGTCTGGCTTATTTTCTAGAGATACTGAACATTCCAAGGCTTGCACTGTACTCTTCAGTGATGTAGAAGAAATAACCACCTTAGAAGGCCTCTCTCCTTTTCACAAAGAGACAACATTTTAAAATTATTGTGTAATATGCCCTCTTCTCCATCACATGGTCCTCATTTTGTTCACCATTATTTTTAATGGACCAATTTTCTCTCCTCCTTTTGATCCACTGAGTCCTTATTATTATTATCATCATCAAATTCTTTGTGGGCTGCTAGCATTTGATATTTCATTTCACTGATTTAATTATGTCTGGGGCTTGTTATGGGCCTGATTATTTTTATAGACCTCCAAATCCTCCTCTTTACCAAAATGCTTTCACACGAATCTGTTTGCTCATTGTGTACAGGGCACTTGGCTCTTGGGCTTTTTTCTTACTTTGCGTTTGTTCCGGGGGTTGTTTTAGTCTGATCAAATTTTACAGCTTCATCAACTGAACGTGGGCAGACAAGCAACACAACAGGGTCTCCCCTCGTGCAGGTAAAAGGATGTTGTGGGCACAGCTGGAAACAGCTGCTGCTTCTCCCCTGCTCCCCGTGGAGAGCCGGGGAGTTTTCAGCCCGTGGGGATGGACAGCTCAGGACTGGCTGGGTGGGTGTGGCTCGGAGGAGGAGAGAGAAGACACTTGCTGTCCCTGCATGTGCAATCGAGGATATACTGAGCTTAGTGTAGCTTTTGGAACATGGAGGATGGACATAAGGGACAGAGATATTAACCCATTTAACTTTTCTAGCACTGGTGTTTGTTACACTGGTTTAAATAATCTGGTTTAGTCTTCTGAGCATCACGACCATCTTTAGAAACTTGAGCAAAGGATAAAAGAAAAGAGGGTCTCCACGAGACCCTCTGAGCTAAGGGGATTTTTGCTGTAATCTCTGCTGTACCTTAAACAGTTCCTTACATGGGCTGTTAAGATTTTCTGCCTGGCACCATGCTCTAGGAATGACACAAGAGGAGTCCTCGCTGGCATCCTACTTTGAAATCTCCTGCTACATTTCATCATGTTTTTCCAGTCAGCTCCCCCAAACCATTGCCCTTTATGATATACCGTTATGGGATCCAGAATATTTGACTTATCCCTCACCAGCACCCCGGTGGCTGGTCCCTCAATTCTCATTCCTCCAGCAAACCAGGCCAGCCATGTGCTGTCAAGACAGATCTTGTAGCTGTTAGTCTTTCAGAGAACTTCAGCCCAGCTTTTGCATTGTGCTGACTGGCCTCCTGTAATTGCAATTACTTCAGGAGTAATGATACACACACACACACACACACACGCAAGCACATGCTGTAGTTTCCTGAGTTTCTTGGATCTCTTATAATCAAGAGTCCATAAATAACTGCTTCTAATGCATTTGACTAAAGAAAGTAATTGCTATTTAAATGGTTAATTTACTGCGTGCTAATTAAATGCTCAATAGGTGAGAACATTTTAATGGAAAGTAACTTAACTCAGTAAGCATATTTTTAATAATTATTATTTGCCTAAAAGGCATCTGATGCAGAAGTCATGTAATGACAAGCTCTAATTGATGTTTTTGAAGCATACTTATTGTGGATAAATAGCTATTTTATTGCATATATCTCTTTCCCTGTCTCTCATATGCACAGGTTCCCAGCTGGAGGCCCTGTTCTGCTTTATTTTAGTCTGTTCTTCCCTGCTTTGGAAACTTCTCTCGCTTGTAGTTGTGAAATAATCTCAGTCACTGCAGCACAAAGCAGGGAGCTGCTGGCTTCTCCAGAAGAAGAAGGTCTAGTTTTAATTTCAGTTGACTATTCAGCTCTAGGTTTAGTGATGGTATGGGGTGCAAGGCCAACAGAATTCTGTTTCCTACACAGTCAGGCTTACAGTGTGAGCCTGAGAAGCCCTTGGAAGCTGAGTTTCCTGCAGGGAGAGAAACCAAAGTAGCAGGGCAGGCCAGGGTGTCCTTTTTGATGCCATCCTTACAGCTCCCAAATCACAGAGATACACAGATGGTTCCTGTTTTTTCACATCTCAGAAGAAAAAATTCATAACTGGGGTCCTCTTGGATACATGGACATTGTCCTCTGGTGATGGTACAGGAGCAGAGCTGGGAACTCCCACAACAGAGAGGTTCTCATCTGGGAAGTGTGCAAGATGCCAACTGTTGTCCTGGAGTAAAACGATTGTGCAGAAAAAGGGGATAAAGTGGAATGCCCATTGTTAATTAATTTCCTTTGCAATGGAGGAATTTCAGGAAAGGGAGCAGGACGGTGGATGTGCTTCAGGCAATGCAGCAGCGTTCCAACTGTGTTTTAATCTATCCTGGGAGGGGTTTGAATTGGGAACAAGTAGTATCAGATTTAAGGACTGGGGGAGTAGTCAGCTGATCTTCTTTCTTGGCAGAAATATTCTGAGGAAGCCTGTACTGACCTTTCCTTAGCACTCAGTCACTGTTCATCTTCACACGTCTTCACTTCCCCGCGATTCACTGGCATCTTTTGCCATCACTGGGCAATGACTGTTCTTATTTTTTTGTGAATTCAAAGAAAGATCTTCTGAGACTAAAATGAGCAGTGGACAGGAAATGGATCTGTTGGTAGCTCTGGTAGGATGGGGATAGCCTTTAAAAAGTCACTGCATTTCCCTGATCTCTTTTTTTCCCATCCATAAGATGGAGTTAGCTATGCGCACTTCCTTCACAAAAACCATTTAGTATTTTCTGTTGAAAAATCCTATATATGTTATAAGTGTTAATCATTTTTGTCACTCAGGCACCAATTTAGGAATTTCTGGAGTACTCCCACATGTTGAGAATCACACCTATCTCAAGGACAAGAATATTAAATTCCAGTGCTGAACTGGGCTAATTTGACAATGACATATTTTTCTAGGATAATGCCTCAGATAAATCTTATATAAGAAAATGAATTGCACTTATATCTAGAAAGAACTAGGATGGTGTAATGTTACCTGTTTCAATTCAGCACTCCTGCATTTACTGAAGCATTTTACGTATGGGTATGGTAGTTTCCAGAGAGACACTCCACCTTCCTGTTCTGCTGGGCCTTTTTACCAGTGGTTAATCACCTGTTGACTTTTGTAGAAATTCTCATTTCCTGGTGGTTTTTTCCTTTTTGCAGGAGAAAAGCTAGACTACTGAGAAGGTGTTCTTTTTCATTTTTTTGGGGGGTGTGTGTTAGGGGTCACGTGGGTGGCTGAGTCAAAAGTCCAACAACCCACAAGTCTTACAACTCCTTGGTTCCTGTTGCTGAAAGGAGATGCCCATAATTATTTAATTAAGAAAATTGTTGAGGGATGTCCTTCAGGATTTGATCTAATTAAGATGGTGCTTATTCAGTAAAGAAGCAAGTACTTTAATAGCAGGTGCTATCCCAATGAATTATCCAGTTTGAATTTTGAATAGTCACTGTTAACTGGAAAGAAGAAATCATGGCATGTCAACAGAGCAAGCTTGAATGCTACTCTCATAATCTGCTCATAGTCATACATCATAATTAAATTTTAATCTATGTGTGGGCTTTAAAAGGAGTATTCAGAAGGTCCTTTTTCAATCCAGGTTTTATTAACCAGTGGAGAAACTTCTGAGGTCTCAGAATAGCAGTCTGAGAGAAGGAAGCCACCTTAGGGCAAGAATTTTGCCCTCCAGTGGGCAAAATCTGGCACTCAGAGCACTGGATGTAGACTGAATTGACAGAGAAAAGAAAACAGTAAGGCTAGATTTGAAGAGGCAGCAAATATCTGTTCTGCAACCAGCTAACAGAGCTTGAAAATAATGGATACACTTTCACATGTGGGAGCACTTCTGCAGGGCTGGCAAACAATAAACTTCAAGTTTAGACCAACCTGTGAACAAATTATCCGGGTGTTTAATTTATAATAATCAACCAGACAATTAGGCAGGGAAAAGGTTAACTCCTTAGCCAGAGAGGAGCCAAAAGAGGTCCTTAGCTAATAAACCCCTGCAGGTTCAGGAGAGGGAAGGCGAAACTGGAGGGAGCTGTTGCTGAAGGGCAGTGGGAAAGCTGTACCACCAACCCACTGTCTCTGCTGACTCCAAAGGTTTTACTGCCTGGGAGAGCGCTGAGTTTCAGCTCCCAGGTATTTGGTTAGTCTTCTTTGGGGAGACTGCTAGATTAGGAGTCAGAGAATTAATTGGCAACCCTTCAGCTAATTGTAAGCAAGAAAGCAATCCCTGAAAGCCACAGTGGAGATCGATTAATTCAGACACATCTCATCACATCTCATTTTTCCCCTTCCTCTCAGCTGCAGGTTCCTACAAGTGTTAGGGAAGAAACTCTAAACTTGTTTGACTTACAAACAAATCTGTATGCTGCCCCCAAAAGCAGGAGACAAATTATTTTTAATGCTTATACATTATATAACACATAAGCATATATCATTTAAAAGGACATTAGCAACTTGACTTATTTCCTCATTTTGGAGAGGATGCATTAAGAGGCAAAATGCCACTTCTGCAGTTTTCTTCTTACATAAAGCAGCTTTGTGTCCACCGTGCCTGTACTCAGGTCTGGTGCACTGGAGCAGCAAATCCTGCTTGCCAGTGAGTAGATTTCTTTATTTTTCCCTGCAGGCCATTGAGAAAGGTCCTTAGGGAGTGTGGCCAAGCAGACAAAGGTGGCACAAAAGGAGTCACAGCTTGTCTCAGGTGCCCTGACTGGAACAAAGTGGAGACTTCTGGTAAGCAGGCAAAGATTTTTGTAGAGATATGGTAATGGAGGCAGGCAGTGCACACTCCACCCTACTCTTGATTTAATTATCTCTGAAACATCCTTAGAATGCAGGGGAAATAAAAAAATTGGTGTCATGGAAGGTCTGCTTTGGCAGCTGAAAGCCAACCACTCCTCTTGCACAGAGATATTAATTACAAAATGTCTGTTGAGTTTTATTTGCAAAGTCTCTTACAGCCTGGAACCTGGAGCAGTAGGTTAATGAGAGATGCTGTGAAGGAACCACCTTGTAAGAGATGGCCATGGAAATGAACCATATAAAAAGTGTAGAAAAGTCTTCTTGCAACTGCTAAACCTAGGAAACATATAATATCCTTGTATACAAGGTATTGTATTTCATGTGATTGACTAATTACAGACATTTTTTCAGACCATCTCTAGGTATTGCAAAACATCTTGCAATGCATTTTCCAAATCACTCTTCAAAGAGAATTTTTTTTCCCTTTTTTAATTTTATTTTCTGATGCCTCACCATTGCTTTCCTCTCGCGGTACTGCAGAAGGGATTTCCTGCTTTTGTGGGTGTTGTAAGTATAAGTACACACTCAGAAACAATCTCCACTAGGAGAGTTTCAATTGTAATTTACTTTTGACCTTTGGTGTGAATCTACCTCAAGAATATTTTCTAAGAGCTGTGTACCTCCCGTGAGTCCCTCTTTGTAGCCTGATCCAAAGCAAGGGCTGTAACTCTTCACCAAGGGCCCTTTGGTTCTCTGGAAATGACAAGTGTTATTCCTCCAGCAGGAGAGCAGGCTCTGGGTAGCTGCAGTGGCAGTGGCTCACTGTGGTGATGGAGTTCAGGAACCCCTTCCCAGGGGAGAGGATCAGTGACCTCCTGGGGGCTGGACACCTCTTGCACGCTGACCATCCTGAGGTCATGGCTGCACTTGCTCACGCTGGGGTCTTCCAGCTCTCCAAAGGAGATGGGATGTCTCCACGTGATTCCTTTTCATCTGTGTGACTTCAAACCAGCACTGCTGGCAGCCACCAGCACACCTGGGCTCCGAGCTGCTGTGTGGCTGCTGCCAGACCTCGAGCCCCGGCGTTGGGTTCCTTGCACAAGTGTTCCCCAGGCACTGTGAGAGACAATAATAGATATGAGTCCTGCAGAAATAAACCTAATGCTGAGGCTGGCTACTTTCTTTTCAGGATACTTCTGGATTTTAATATTCTGGTGCAGAAACAGAGGGGAGAACACTTTTCCTGTTCCCACACCCCACTCCAAGGTGTTTGTCCCAGCCTGCCCCTGCCAGGTCTCTGCACCTGGGGAAGGGCTCGGGGCTGTGGCACCCGTGGCCAGGAGCACCACGAGCTGTGGTGAGCTGAACAGTGAGAAGATGGTCACAAACTTAGCACGGAAGCTTTGGCTTCGTGGAAAGTCAGATCTCTTATTATTGTTTTATCATATATTTTGAGCTTCATATTTAATTCAGGTCAAATCTAAACTACTAAACAGAACTGTTATGCAGCACACATACCAGATAAATGGAGTGTGGGTTTAGCACAGCTCTGACCTAGTTACTTCATGCAATGTTTTCTAAAAGCAAAAATTGAAATCTTTTATCTGAACACGAACTGAGTCTTTGTTCCCCTGCCTATTGCAGCACTTTGCATATATTTGGTTTCAAAGACTGATGAAATTTGCCTTTCTGAATCTTTCACAGGTATCATAAAGGCTTGTCTTTGCTGGTAACCCAACCCAAGAGTGTATTGGCAAAAGGAATGTTTGCCATCAGAGGTATGCAGAGTGATCTTGACACATCAGATGGCAGGAAGACAGGTCCAGAGTTGATAAACGTTAATAAAACATTAAAAATAGCTAGATGTTTTTAAAAAGAGTAATTCTATTTTTGTTACTGTTCTCAAAATATAAAAAAGAAGATATTTGCAGGAAAGAAGAGGCAAACCAAAGTATGAAATGCCAAGATATTTGAGACTCACAAAATGCAGATGTGCTTTTCTAATCTTTCTGAAATAGATACATATTTCATACCATCTATAGATCTATAAAGATTTTGAGTCTGAGGGAGAGAACAAAGGTAATAAAAATTTCTTTACATTTCAATTTATATTTTTTAAAACATAGATTTGCTCTAAAATATTAAGAAATCCACAAAACAGCTATGGGGAGTTTCTTCATGTTTATAATAAAACATGGTGTTTAGTAATTAATTTCCATTATTTTTGATTTTAGAAATCCTGGGAGGTTCAGATTAAGATTAAAATGGGAAAATTGAATGTGGAATAGAAAGTAATGAAAACCAAATGCAATGTTCAGCATTCAACCCCCCACTGAGCTATCGAGAAAATTAATATTTAATTAAACCCCTGATTTTAGAGAAATAGCTGGGGTTTTGTTATAAAAAGATTATGACAAATTGTCAACCAGCTGTATTAGTAAGTGTTACATGGCAGTTATGGGGCAGACTCCACCACAAGAGCTCGGAGCTGCTCATCACTGCTTGGCAGGGAAAATGCGGATATTCCAATGGACTGGTTTTAGAAATGCTGGGTAATTTGTAACACTTCAAGATACCCGGGAGTTGCACTAAGAAGTAAGATAAATGGGGGCTGGAATGAAGTGCTGAGATAGGTGGAGGGGATGAGGATTCAGTCGTTCCCATTAGGTGATGATCCCACTGGGATTCTGCACTCACTGCAGAAACACCTTTGCAGGACACCAGTGTGTACCAATGCAATTTAACACTTCCCACCGTTTCCATTCCATACCTTCTGCTTGGCCAGGCTCTTTCTCCTCTTCTTTGTTAACTCTTCTTGCCACTTTCCTCCATTTCTGTTTTGTATTCCCTGCTTCTTCCTGACACCCTAGAAAACGTAACGCTTGTTAATCCAGTGTATGAAGCACTCAAACCTGAAACCACGCCCTGGTTCCTCTCTTTTATCTATTATTTATCAGGCAAGTTTTTCAAAGCAGTGATCACTGTTAGACATAAAGACTGGATAACTCACAAGACAGCACAGTTCACAGAAGTACCAGCTCAGGAACACTGCAGTGGCAGAACAGTGTCACAACTCAAAGAGAGAAAAGCAGGTTATGGAAAGTGTAAAGTGCATGAACTCTGCCCTGAGTCTGTCTCTGTGGTCCGCAGGAACTCTTGGATATGGGAGGGGCTCACTGCTTTTTCTTTAAAAACTGAAGGGAGAAAGAAACAAAAAACCCTTAATTAGCAGTGATACGTCTTTGTTTAACTCAGTAGTGCAGCGTTATTTCTGAGGTAAAGTCAACTTTATTCAGGTTTACCTGCTTCCCGAAACTTTAGGTAAGGGCGACAGTCAATGAAGAGCTCATCAGAAATTGCTGCCTGTGCTAGTTTAGACTGGGACTGGCACTTCCAAAGGTATGCTCTGATGAGGAAATCAGAACCCTGCCTTGGATGGCACATCGTGGTTCCTGGCCCTCTCTTATTCCCAGCAGCAGAACCAAAATATGGCTGTGGCCACCACTCTTTATTCCTAATCTCTGGCTCCATCACCTGCTGTCCAGGATGATAACACAGCTTGAAGGGAAATTCTCAAAAACATTGTCCTTTCCTGAACTTTCTTCCTTGTGTATGGAGCTACAAAAAAACACAACCCAACCGAAAGTAACCAGATATGGGCGAAGTATTGGCTGAGTGATTCCTCATTTGAAACAACTCTCTCCAACTCCTTGCCTTACCAAGGTGGTCTTAGACTTTGCTGCCATTATTCCTTCTCATTTTCAACAAGAACTCTGCAGCAAATATACAAATTCCCAATAGACCTCTTCAAATCTAGTTTTATTTGAACACTAAAACTCAGTAGAACCCAGGTTGTCTGAACTACTTTTCCTTGGCTCCATCCTCATACTTCTTTCTGTAACTCAGAGGCATGTCCAGCTTGGATATGGAGGGGAAATAAATAATAAGAGCAGACGGGGAGACTTCTTCATTGAGATTCTATTTTGGATTCTAGAATTTGTGGCTAATACTAACAAATTAGTCAAGTTGGATTTTTACACTTCATATGTGATTGTATGGGGCATAATTCTGCTGTCATTCATGCAAAAATAAATACTGAAACTAATGGAGTTATATGAAAATAAAACTGATGTAAATGAGCAGAGAATCAGCCCCACTGTGGATATGAGATCAGATTACTACCACACTTTTATTTGTACTAAAACTCCTTTATACCTCTGACAGTCAAAAGTGGTTTTAAATTGGTGGAACAGTGATATCCACTCATTTTAAGATGCCTTTGTGCTTTCTGAACAGTGGTAAAGGCTTTATTGTAAGTGTGAACAGAGTTCCCTGCTAACAGAGGCAAAGTGTTGGAAGGAACGCGGGAAGACTGGCGGATCCTGGTGTCACCTCAGCCCTCCCTGCCCTCCCCTGCACTGCTCCCCTCCTGCCTCAGAGCCAGCACCTGCCCCAAGGGCTGGGCACTGCCTGAGGTGGTGTCAAACCTGCTGCTGTTGGGAAATGTGCTCCCTCTCCTGGGTGGGGAGCACCATGTTGGGCAGTCCTGTGTCCATCGTTCAGCACACGGCAGGGAGGACGTCTTGCTGGACTACTGGGAGGCTCAGGTGGGAAAAGCCGGTGTTCTGAAGTTGTTCTTATGCATTTTCTTGGCAAAAAACCAATACACAATCATTGTTCTTTTAAAATCTTCCAAATCCTTCTTTGCTTTGATTCTGTGTATAAAACTACCTCATTTTGGATAAAGTGCTGCTATGATGACTCTAGAAAGTTCATGGCAAAACGAACTGTCAGAAAAGGAAACCAGAAATCCTGCCACCTTAGAAGTGTCTGAATGAAGAGCCATAAGATGTCCTTTGTCTCCTTGAGGAGCAGCCCCAAAAGGAGCAGCAGGTTAGACGACAGTCATGGTCTTTCCCAAGCAGAGGATCACACTAATGCTTTGAATTTGGTGTATTGGGAACTCGTCCCTGACCTGAATGCAAGTTAAGAGGAGTGAAAGACGCTTAGTCGTTTCCTGTCACCTTAGGGCACCATTCTAACCCCATGAGATCACTGGAGTAGACAACTCAGGTGAACACATCAGGGCTGGGAAATGTGCTGCAGCCCCGGGTGATTTATCTGCACGGGCAGAGCGCCTGATTCTGTACTGCTTCTGATTTAGACTGCATCTAATAAACACTGGCATTTTTCAGTATTGCACATCAAAATTGCTTAAGTATGAGATGGGCAGCAAAAAGTGAAAATTGGATAAACACACGAGCACAAGACTCTGCAGACGCTTGAAGCATAATTAGCTGTAGTATTTTAATGATCTCTTTAGAGAGTACATAGAAAAAGCAGCTTGTTTACACACCGAGCTCAGCATTAAGAGCTGTGCTGTGATCTGTTCTCTGGAAATGCGGTGCTGCAGCCTCTGATTTTATAATCTGTTGGCTGAACTCATGGACTGTCAAGTACGTTTCAAGATTATCCATGTTTGGATGTCAGATTATATTTTTTAGGGAACAGAGCTTCTATTTATTCTTAACTCTGCTGATGATTTTCCCAGGTTTCTGCCATATGCTACACGTCACAGATGAGTATTTTGCTGTCTTCGAATTTGACAACTCTGTATCCAGTTTAATAGTTCTGTCATCTCAGCATTGTCATTAGCACTGAATTACAATAGTGGATATTTAAGCACTAGATTATGGCATCCAATATTTGTGAAAATAACAAATAACGAGAGCAGACATTTTAAGAAGAGTCAATAATATATTAAAATCATCAATCACTCAAGAAAATCATAAAGACTGATTTAGTGACTAATTAAACAAAGTTTGCTGAATGGTTATGCCTACCTAGCTAATCTTCAGTTTTATGTCTGACTGTGGGCTTTATGCATAATTCACCCACACTGACAAAATTCTGTTGAAAAAGATGTGTAGACAATATATTTAATGAACAGTTTTAAGACTCTGAAGGTTAAAAACAGCAGAAGATTTGAAAACCCATATTTAGAAAGGATGCAGATATATTCCTGTGCAAAAAATTCTATATTAGCTGGCTCTCCAATGTAGTTTATGCAAAATGAAGATAATATGTAGTACTGTGCAAGGTTAATATTGATCAGGTCTTTTGAAACCACATTCTTCTTGTGCTGAAAGTAAAAACTCTCCTTAGAATCAGAAGCACAGAGAAAATAAGTGTGTAGTTAGATAAGTACTATGTAAAACACAGCCTTTAAACTCTAGAGACAAATAAATACATACTGCTAAATGATAGCAGTCATTTAGTGCTACCCTTTCCCTGTTACAATATCACCAGTCCATCAAAGCAGTGAAATTCAAATCCTTTTATAAATGGGGATTATTTATGTGCCTGAAATTACATACTTTATTGGATTAGAAATCCAATTCCAAATATGGGCCTGATTTGAGCAATAATTGCAAGTTCCTTATTATTGGAATGACAGCCTTGTTCTTCTGCTGGTTTGCTTCCAACTTTTTTTCCTCTCTCTTTTATTATAAACATTTCCCTTTAACATCTTTCCAGTGCTTGAACCAGGAAAAACTCAAAACCAGTACCGGAAAGAGTTTCAATCAATTGTTTTTCCTTTTAAACTTTGTAATCCAAACCCAAGCATCAGCAGGGAGAGCTCTTTCTATTTTCACATGGTGGATTTTAGCCAGACCTAAACGTTTAAGTCACGCGAGTGAACGTTTTTCTCATGAAAGCAGTTCTGACATGTTCAAGTTATTAACTTTGCTTCACCTTTGCTTGGAATGATTTATCTGCCTGTTTTCACAGGTTGCTGGGAGATGTCCAGCCTCTTCCTTCATGGCAACTTTGTGCTGATTAGAAAACTTGCAACACATGGAAAAATCTTGCACACAGTCTTTGTCTAATCCGCTTTGATTTGGCTCTTCCCTAACATTGCAATGAAATCTATTCGTTCACTCTTTAAGTTTTCAGCGTTGTAGCCTGCTTTATGCTGAGCAAACTATTCCAATATAATGTAGGAATGGAGAAGGGAAGAAGCAAGAACAAGGAAGCAGAATCAGTGTTGGCATTGCTGCAGTCTCCTCTCTCCTGGGCCGCGGAGGGATGAGGTTGTTAATTCAATCTGGAGCCATCTGACATTTCACGTGAGTCAGAGCTGGAGCTGGCAGCACAGAGGGGCAATATATTTGCAATTAGCAAATATTTTAATGTGCACTGGCATGTCCTTTAATCAGCTGCTCTCCCAGCCTTTTCCTGTTTACTTTTCTGTGAAGAAGGTTTGTTCTTGGGAGAAGGTTTCTCTGAGCAGATTTCTCTGTTGGCAGGAAGGTGATGGAATAGCAGCTTCTGTGTGTGTTCAAACCTCAAGGACACAAGTACTGACACACAGTGCACCTCCCGGGCAAGTCCTCTCCTCACAAAGTGTCCACACCCGGGTGAGTACAGGGGCAAGACTCTGTGACTCGGACAGCCCAGGCTTTACAACAACTGGGGAGCACTGAGGAGTCTCTTATGAGGAGGATGTGAGCAGGAGAATGTGAATCTCTTCAACCATTTCTCCACTGCATATCATTTTTCAAGGTATTTGGTGAAGTGCAAATATTTTTGTAAATCACATCTACTTCTGCATAGTTCACAGAGAATAAAACATCTGCGTACTATAATAAAATAACTTGTACCTAGGTGAAAATTATAAACTTGCAATCTCGAGTTAAATAATACCTCACTTCCTAAAAACTGTGTGATTGAGAAAAAAAACACTGCTTTTTTCTGACCTCCCCTAACCCCACACTACAGGGATTAGTCCCAAGAAGGGATAGTGGAGGGATTAGATTGGCAGTGGCCTATCTCCATGAGTTACCTTTCCTGGATGTGGCTCCCACTGCCACAAGATCCCAGCAAAAGCAAAATTTCTTCCGAATTCTTTTTTTTTTTTTTTTTTTTTTTGGTGGCTTGTTAGGCTGCTGCTTTCCCTGTACCAGGACAGGCTGCACACTTTATTGATTAAGCTGCCTGGTTTTCTCTTTCAGCGACATCCTTCATTTGAATGTGTTTCTGTTTTGCTGAATCAGCTGTGTATTGAAATGCTGGAGGGTTCAGCTGCTCTTCTGTTCGAGCTGCATATTTGGTTTAATCCTCTTGTGATTTTTTGCTTGTTCATCTGGCTACTACTTTAGCCAAGTAATTCGGGGGGGGTGGAGGGGTTGCAGTGCCAATTTCATTTCTGACTGGGAAACATTCTATAAAATGAGTTCAGTCATTCACAGCTGCAACTGTATATTGGAGTTAAATGCCTTTTAAAAGAAAAAATTAAAGATTTATTTAATTTCCAGTTGCAACCCATTGTTGGGAATACTGGGGGAGTTCCCAACCTGGGAGCTAAAAATAAGTAATCAGGAACAAAACATGAAGCTCTGTGTGTGTGTGGTGGGGCATGTCAGTCTAAACTGAGATTTAAGAAGATCTGCTCATTCTCTTTCTTTAACATCTGTGGAATTTGGGAAGCCAAGTACACAGCCCAGCAAAGGGAGCAAGAGTGCAGATTCAAGTGTGTTTCAAGCAAGCAGTACATTCCTGTGGCAGTAACTTCCCTCAGAATTGAAGCTGGGGTCACAGATAGCTCTGTATATTTATTTATTTTCTATGGATAGAGATCCCAGACTTTAAGGGATGCTTTGCAATGCAGACCCAGAAATGCCAGCTGCTCCAAATCCCAATCGATCCTAGCAGTCTCCAGCATCATCTCTCATTTGGCGTCGAGCTCCTGTTTGAGACCTTTCAAATGCTGCAGAAGATGCTTCTTCCTCAAGAAAAATTAACTAATTTCTCGGGAGGGAACAGACTGCAAATCACAGCACACAAACTGGTAAGTGATAGCCCAGACCTTGGGAGAAGAGTGAGCTCCACTGCCAGCTCAGGTATGATGCAGCAGCTCAGTGCTCATCTTAGAGTCCTTCCACCTTCCTCATCCTCTTCTTTTTGGACATCAGGCAATGCCTGAAGGCATCTGAAACCAGCACTGGCTTCCACAAATCTTCAATGCAGTTCATGCTGCACATACCCTCCAGGGAGAGCCAGGGGTTCTCCATGGAGCATGGCTACAGGGAACAGCTCATGGGCACATGAGGCTGCATACAAAATATGGATGGACTTCGTATATTTGTTCCTAAACCCGCTTTAATGCCTACCTTGTCTCCAGTTGCTCATCATGTAGACTCACCTAGAAAGTGCCTGAAGCCACAGGATTAAACAGGGAGCTGCCTGACTAGAACAAGAGTCAACAGCATTGCTGCCAAAGGAGAGCATCCACAGCCAGGCCTCTCTGCTGGAAAACCCTCTCCTTCTCCTCCTCTGGCTTTCCCAGCTGGCTGCAGCCAGTGGGGACCTGGCGTGCCAGAGTGTGCACACACAGAAGGCACAGGGACAAACCCAGCCCCCAGTTCCAGCTGCAGACGCTCCCTGGGCTGCTCACGGCTGGCAGGAGGGGCTGCCTGCGTCTGGGTGGTCCCCCCTGCCTAGTAGACCCCTTCTCTTTCTGGAGTGGAGAGACATTAAAACTTGCAGGAGCTTTCTCACTGACTCAGTGAAATAACGCCCAACACAGCTGCTCCCTCTTAACTCAAGAGAAAAGAGTTGTGTAAGTAAGCCCCTGGGGTTCAGGCATCATGGCTAGCAGGTGTAGTCCCCATTTCAGTTCTTTCCTAAGCTTGTTTTGTTTTGTTATTTTCCTGAACACAGTTTGGGTCTATACATATAACAAGAACCCCGTAAGACTTTCCTTAATCTTTTACAGTTTCTGATTATCAGTTAGCATTATGATGTTGTTTCTGCCAAATCATTTACTTGCGGTATTTTGAAAACGGACATGATAAGAGAGAAGTGTTACCAGCAAACTTTGTGTTTTCTCAGAAGAGCTAAGCAAGATTGTTAGCTATAAAAAATACTTCTGGGAGGTTCCTACAAAAAGCTTTTTGGATACTCCTTGTGTAGTTCTTAAAGAATTCTGATGCAGCCTGAGGACTGCAATGGCAATTCAGCGGAATTTTTTTCAGTGTCTACACCTGCCTCTTCTGTTCAAACAGTGGCAAGTCTGTGAAATTATTACTAGAAGTTCTGTGCTGATCTTCATCTAGAGTCTGCATTTAATAGGGAAATTAAACGAAACTCAAATGGCAAAGTGCAGTAAAATCTAGCACGAGACAGATGTTCAGTGCTGGTGAGCAGAATGTGCATAAAGGATGTTTATGGTCCCTCCTTCAGGTCCCAGCTCTCACAGCCTTTATCACTACAGGGAAGGCCCTCTGCAGCTCCTTACCATTATCTCTCTTTCAAAGATGTGGCATCTTTTGTGCCCACGTTTCTATTTACTAGGTACATTTTCTGTTATTTCAATACAGTTGCATTGTAAAAGCATCCTTGCCCCCGGCCTGGGGCACTCCCGGTGCAGGAGGAGCTCCCTGTGCCGAGGAGATAAAGGCTGGATAAAGGCTGGATAAAGGCTGCCGCGGGGGAAGGCGCTGTGGCTGCCCCGGCGCTGGCCCTGTCCCCAGCACGGCTTTGCCTTTTGTGAGCAGCCCCCGGAGATTAGAGAGCCTGGCTGCTGCAATCAGCCCTCCGGAGACCTCTGCTCCCTTGAGCCGAGCTCTAACCAGCAGCTGGCCCCACCGTGACCTTGCTCTACTGAAATGACATTGGACTGAAGGACTTTTTAATTTTCTCTTTCCTTTCCCCGCCCTTTTCTTTATTCCTTTCCCCCTCCCTGTACCCTTCCCCCCCACTTTTTTTTTAGCATCTTTCGTACTGCTATGGATTAGAGTCCCTGCTGTAAAGGAGAGGGGCTCAAACGTTATCAGCGTTATCAGTTCATCTGTAAGTGATGCCTTACAGCCAGGCAGCCTGGAGCTGAGCAACTGTGCCATCATCCGGCTCGCATCAGCAGCACAAAGCCGGGGAGTCGCGGCAGGAGCTCCGCGGGGCCCGGAGAGCTGCGGAGAGGCACAGCGGCTCCTCCCTGCAGGCACCGTGCCACGGAGGTACTGCAAGGGTTTGTAGCTAGCACAGAAAGTTTCCCTCTGAGAAGTTTCCTATTGAGTGCTGGAAATTATTTTTGTGAATCAAAACTGGGGAAGAGAAATAAATCTGAAGGGAAAGGCTATTATTGCAGTTCATGAGCTGAAGTTTTATCTGAAAGAAGGAGAGATAAAGAAAAGCATTAGAAAAAAGTCACTCAGGGAAGTTTGAGCAGGCCTTGGCAAATATTTTTAAATATTTACCGGAGAATTCTGCAGATCACCAGCTGCTTAGATCTACAGTCCTCCTAGGGCAGGAATTGAAACACAGGCTGGATGGTCAGTCACTGAACACATATAATTTTATGTCTTGGGCTGAGCAAGCTACCTAGAGAAAGATATTAAGCTGAACCAAAACTGTACACAGAATGTGAATTGAGCCAAAGCGATCCTGTAGAGCTGTAAAAATTCTCTCCTCTGAAGAGAGAGGTGCCCTCCCTTCAAAAGTGCTGTTGTCTGTACTCCCCCTCCACCTCGAAAGTGTGTTGAAGAGGCAAAGCTGTCCTGCCCAGACTCTTCCTCAGACCTTTGTGGTGACCAAGAAATGTGCCTGTAGCAGCACGGAGACTCACAGCCCAGCACATGCAGTCTGAAGGATTGATGCAGTTATGAACATACGTGTAAAGAAAGATAAAAATCAGCTAATCACAGGAGAGTTCACCTCTGGGGTGTCCTTGTTCAGTTGCTCGGCTCAAGCCTCGCTGGAAGCCCCTCTGGCATCGGGCTGGTCTCTTGTCAGAGTTCATCTCTGCAGCAGGCCTGTTGCAAACCCCTGAGTCCTTCTGTGGCTCCCTCCCCTGTGCCCCTCTCCTGGACACACGTTGAGGTGTGACAGTTCAACAACACTAAATGGAAGTGTAGATACCAGAATCAGTGTCACCAGGAATGTCCCTGAACACCTTCACGTTTTCCTCCGTGGCCTGGTGGGCTTCTGCAGGCACTTTGGGATTAGAGACAAGGGTTTATGATTTAGCTTGATCACAACAAACCCAAAGACAAGAAGATAGGAGAAAACAGTGATTCCTCTGAATAGTCACCTTATATTAGAGACATAAGAGCTGAGTGACTGAGGTGGGTGAGCTGGGTCATCCCTCTCCCAGGACATTCCTGTGCAGCTACTGCTGCTGGAGCTGATGATGGTGCTTTTCACATAGGTTGGGGCAGCACTGGACTGATGTGCAAACAGGAGAGCCAGGCCTGTGTGCAGAATTCAGGATCAGTTTCCCATGCCCAGTTAAGCAGCTGGATATAATTCTGAAGATGCTTTTTGTTCTTGTACAGGAATAAATGCCAGTGTTGTGATGCTTTTGCACCCATCTATATGGTATGGAACCATCACCTTGGCCCGACATGGAAGAAATGGCCCAGTTTCTCCCCTCTCATTGACTGAAATGCCTCCCACACCAACATATTTCACAATTGGTCTCATGGTTATTGTTAGCCAAGGTTTGTTGCCTGTTTTTTTTTCCCAAAAACTGGACACCTTCATCAGCCCAAGCTCTGCTTTTTGCTCTGTCTATGGCTTCTTTCAAGGTACGTGGCAGCTAACAAAGGGAAGAAAGCCTATTTTCAGGATATCAGAATTTTCAATAGGGGTTAGCACCTCTGTTTCAGGATTTGCTATTAGAGAAAGTCTGAGATCTGCTCCTTTGGAAAAGTAATTCCTTACTGATCCAGAGCAAGACAGTAAATTCAATGGAGAAAATGAAAAGGATGAATCCTGCAGCCTGACTGGTATACACAATTTTTTTTCCTTTACAAGATTAAATGTACAAAATGCATAAAAGCTGGAAACTGGTCCCTGTTTTGCCTCTAAATCCCTCCTCCAGGGGTCTTCAGCCCATTGGAACACACCTGAGAACCTGAGAGCCCAGAGGTATTTGGTGGCAAACATTTGCTAGGACTGCCCATGAACTAGGAGACAGTGGTGAGTTTCTAAACAGACAGCCTACATCACAGACACAGCAAGAATAATCTGGGAAGTTTTCAATGGAAATGAGCTTATTTCCTACTGGTATTAATCCTTCACGAAGTATGGATGATAATTAATGTTCATCCACAAAGAAATTCTTAGAAAATGTTACATCACCAGGGTGAAAAGGTCTCAGTTGTGGCACGGAATACTAACAGTATCCTGTTTGATTTACCAGTGCTCATCAAGGTCTACATCAAAGGTCACAAATAACTCTGGTATTTGTAAGCTGAGAAAAAAGTATAAACCCTTTAATTTATTGCCCTGTCACTGTCAATTCATTTGGTATTCACTGTGATAGCATTGCTGTTAATGAATGTATTTGGTAATAATGTGGATGTCATAGATATTTATGCTCTCATCTCTTTCAGTGGCTCAGCAGGTAAAGCAAGTTAGGAACTTTGCCATTTTACATTTTATAAATGAAAGCGGGAAAATAAATCATATTTTATTTCAAAGTACTTAACAAATGTATTTCACATGTGGCTACCCCGAATGGAGATCCATCCTATCACAGTATAAAATCAGTACAGGACACAAAATGGTGTCTGGAATTGACAAAAGCCAAGGGGAAATCTTCCCATATCTTTGAGAGAAAACACGTCAGGCTCTGTTCAAAATATGTAAATAGGCTGATATATAAATATAGCTAATATATATAGCTAATAAATTTTTCAAACTATGTCTTTAAGTTTTGTGTATGAACAAGACTTTAGTCACGAATGGGAAAAAATACTCTTGGATATGTTTCAAATCCTAAATCAACAAGAAAAGGAACCAGCAAAGGAGCCATAACCTTTGCACAGTGGAGAAATGTGTGCCTGTATGGAGCTTATAAAAATATCTCCTAAATGTAAGTTAACCTTGATTTTTGAACAGTCAGGTCGCACAGATACATTTAGCTGACTCTGCATTAAAGTGATTTTCCACACATTTTAAAATGAAACACAAATACTTTGTAATCCCTTCATACATATTTTTAGCCTGTGCTCTGCAGATCATGCAAAGGTGTCTCAAAACCCAGAGTTTTTTCAGTTAAGGTCAGCAGAAGCCTGACCACTGCTCTCAAAGGCTCTGGGACCCAGATTATAACCAATTCATTCATTTTTTGATCTAGTCATAAGCAATTTCATAGTATAAATAGAGATAAACAGCAAATACCTTCCTCGTTCTGAAATACTGCCTTGGAGCAGGGGGCCCTGCACTCCTGGGCATGAGATCATTATCCAGCAGCTGCTGACAGTTTGTGCATGGCATCCTACAGGAATGCCTGGAATGTGTTTATACACCTTGGCCATTGCTATTGCTTTATTATTATGCAAGAAAGAACTCTTACTCATATTTGAAGAGCAAATGCTGATCAGACAGTTCTATTAATATGAATTTTCATATCTTTTGATGATGAAAGTCCTGCTCCATTAATGCTGTGAGTTCAGCTCAACACTACTGAGGGAGGAAAAATAATTGACTACAAGTACACTTTAAAAACCTCCACTCTGACCTAAACCACCTCGCCCTTAAATCAGGATCTTGCATTTCCAAACCCTGGTACGGTACAAGTGGGCTGATGAGTTCCTGGCATTCCCAAGGCTTCCTGGACCCCAGGGAGCCCCAGTCTGCCTGGGGACAGGAGGATGGACAGTTGTCCTCCCCACAATCCTCCCAGGCCTGCTTTCCACAGCTGCCTGTTATTGCTGTAATCACTTCGTTACAGCCTCCGTGGGTTGATTAGACTTGGAAAGGGCTGCAGTGGGAAAAGGGGACGCTGGCAGGATGTGTGCCAGCCTGAGAGCTGGTGTGGCTGGGGATGTGCTGCACTCCTGCACATCACTAACCCAACATTTTAGAAGGGAGAGGGAGGGACAGAAAACCTAAATTGCTTTTTTTTTCAGAGCCTTTCAATGTTTTTTTTCTGAAAAGATCACTAGTTTGCTATGCAGCAATTTGTTCCATAGATTAATTTTATGCTTTGATTAGGAAAACTTAAGTGTTTCCTTGAAGTCTTTTACAGTTTTTTGCCTTTTAATTAAGGTGGAAAAGTACTTAAATGCCTGAGTGGTGGCTTTATTATGAAACCATTCATTATTTTATACTTTTCCCACTGAAGTTTGTAACTTAGTGTCACGCTGAGTCTCATGCCTTCCTTTAGTGATGCTCTGAATGCCTTTGGAGCTGTTAGCAAGTGTTGGATGTACAAATAGAAATGGTAAATTCACAGCAGACTTATTTGGAAGCTTCTGAAACGTCAGGCTTGTACTCAGTGGAGACGTGACTCGCTGTGAAGGAGTCTTCTGGCTTCCTTTGTTACTACATGAAGAATTCATTTTGGCATCTCCCTTCAGGGCTGGTTTCTTTTAAGCCATGATTGCATTAATAATATCAGCTCACGGTGTAACTGATTGAATCCTTTTCACGTTGGGGAAGAATTAAAGCCCAATCTAATTTGCTATTGACCCATAATCAGCAAAGCCATGAAGTAAAAGGCATTATTTTCTCTCAACTTTTCTGTATGGATATATTAATTTTTATGTTTCATACTCCTGAGGTAATTAAATGCCCCTAAATGAGGAAATGCTTCATGTAAATGTCATTTCAACTCTAAAGATTGTGTCTGTATCCAGGGAACAATGTTATTTAATTAAAAAGCTGGTTTTATTTCTTAAAAGCAGATATATTTTGAGTCCAAAATTGTCATTTTTTAATTATTAATTTGCTCAGATGCAAAAAAATGGTCTTCTAGATGAAGAATGAAAGGATACCTTGATTTTTGCACATGTATACGCTGGATTTTTCTTGCATTGTTCAGCTCGCTGGTTCCTTAGATCTCTCTGCTTTACGATTAGCAAGATAACAAACGTTCAGGTTCTAAAAGATTGTTGAGGTGATGTCCTTTGAAGTGCTGGAAAACGCAAGCTTAGCCCCAGCTTTACAACTAAGGCCTGCTTGCCACAGCTGAGCTAAACACCAAGACACGTGGCACGCTATCCAAGAGGAGGACCCCTTCTCCCCAGCGGTGTTCCCAGGGAAGCCCACCGACGTTCCCAGCAGTGAGCAGTGCTGGCCACAACCAGTCCTGCACAGCAACCGGGTGCACAGCAGTGCCTGGATGCCTCCTGAGGGCACAGGAATTTGGCTGTGCCTTACACTGGCAACCACGAAAATACTGCCCAGCTTGTTATCACACAGCAGCAAGGGAAGAGGATTCTCAGGGTCTGCTTCCTCGGGAAAGGAGCGGCCGAGGCCATCGGAACCATGGCTGCAGTCCTTCTTCTCTGAGAACTCAGACATTTTCCTATTCACACCTCAAAAATAATTAGCCTTACATGCAGGCCTTCTGCATTTTGTTCATTTTGTCCTTGTTTTACCAATACCAGAAACTCACCTCCAAGATGGGACACAGAACGTGCAGAGGCAGCAGCACAGGTTGGATATCAGAGCCATTTCTTCAGCTCTGCAGTCACCCGTCCTGCTGAGGTAGGTGAGTGTCACGTTTGCCTCCCTGGCAAAACTCTTTTTAGTACCTGATTCTTTCATGCTCATTTAAACTTGAAACTTGAGAAGATCCTTTGTGTTTCTTCAGTTTGATGATTTATTTTTCCCTTTTTCAGTGATACATATGCCCAGTCTTTTCTGAAGCTTTCTAAATTTCTGGATTGGTAATGATGGTGACTCCCTACAGTAATGATGGTGGCTCCCTTCAGCTTAATTGTGCAACAAGGAAAATATTATTTTGGTCTCTTGTGGGTGTTTTGGTCATTTTAATAATATTTAATGTTGTGTAATGAGTCATCTAAAACATAGGACTGTGGCCATACCCCACTGGGATGGAAAATACCTCTGCAACAGGGAACGTCAGCAGATGCTGATCTTTGCTGAGCTGTCTTTGATGACCTGCCAGCATTGAGAAGGGAGAGGAAGAGAAAGGGCAGGACCACATTTAGAAGCAAGGAGTCCCTTGGAGAAGAGTCTGGAGCTGGTCCTGAGGCAGCACAGAGACTCCGAGGGCACCACCTTGCCCTGCTCACTGAGAAGTCAGCTCCTCTCCCAAGTAAACCCTTGCAGTGAGCAGAGGGTGAGGGCTCTGACAGCCACCCATACCTGAACCAGTGCAGCTTCGCACAAGACTGTTCAGAAGCAGGAAAAGTCACCTATGAATGTTAAGCTTAAAAAAGCAGCAGCACTGATGAGTATTTTTGGCATGAACTGAAGAATCCTTTTGTTCCAGCTACAGCCCACATGCTGATTCAGCTCAGCAGCTCTCCTCTTCTGTTCTTTTCCTTTCCCAGAGCTTTCTTAAACACCACTCCTAGGTTGCTGTTTTCTTCCAGCCTGCTTTAGTTATGTTTGGTAATGATGGCTCATAAAAATATTGGCACATACTCTCAGCTGGTGGCAATAGTCTGTAGGAGCATGCTATCAGTCAGGATATGACTCTGTTCTTTTTTCATGGCTTTGCTATATTTATTTGATCTCATCTACAATAAAGCCTTTTGATACTGCTTTCTATCACTGAAGTGATAGAAAGACATCATATGGTAAATGATAATCAGGCTTTTCAATATGAAATGGTTTGAATAAATTTGCTTTGTGGAGTCTATCCAGAGCTAAATTCTGCTGCGATTTGCCACCGAGGCAGTGCCCAGACTGCTCAGCTCCAGCAGGTGAGAAGATCCTGGTACAGGGTGGGCGGTGTCACCCCTACACACTGCTCCCAGGGTGACTTGCTGGCCTGCACCACAGAATAAGGGCAATTTTAAGCAGAAAGGGATCCTGTCTATTTATTTCCTGCTTCACATCTTTTATTTACAAAATGATAGCTGAAACTATACGTTTTTTATACTGAATATACCAGTATTGCATATAAAGCCAGATCACAACTCACTGCATGCTAAGGTGTCTAATATCTTAAATAACTATTTATACCTAAATAAGTGGAGGGGGGGGGAAAAACCCAACAGATTTTTAAAAAGAATATAAGGGAAAGGATAAAGGCAAAAGTCAGAACATGCTGTAGAAAAAAGGAGGATAAATATTTAAGAAGAATGATCTCGACCAGAATTTAAATATCCTCCCAAATACTCAAAATCTCCCTGCAACAATCCTGCTTTCATTCTCAGGAGTAATTTATTTGAATAGCACCCATGAAGAAGCTGCATCTTCACTGACTGAGCTCTTTATAAGAACTGAAGGGGGAAAAGGATCTAATTAAGAAGCACCGGATCACTGAAGTGATGAGGTGAGCCGCAGAGAAGGTCACTCCCTGTCCAGCAGAACTGATGATTCCCATAGGGGTGTCCTCAGCCACTGTGTTCAGCAGCATTCACAGAAAATCAGGTTGGTTTATACATTTATATATTCATACTATCACACCAGAAAGGAATCTTTTCGTGCTGGTTTACCTCACCTGGCCTGGAGCCTGGGGACACGAGGGAGATGTTTCCTCCGTGGCAGGTGGCTCCAGGAGCTCCAGGGACATTCACTGCATTTCAAGCCCCAAGTGATAATGATGTGATGTGTTTATTTCATTTCATAATGCAAAACAAAAATCATCTTATACAAAACTTCAGGCAAAGCAGTCTGTACTTTTTATTTGTCCCCTTTTTCTGACCTTAAACCTGCCAAATTATTTTTAAGTTACCCGAAATGGGTAACTTAACTTTTCTTTCTTTGTCTTCAGGTTTATTAATTATTTTGTATACTCCTTTACGAGTATACAAAAAGTGTCAAATACCTCCAGAAATACAGCTGTGAGGGATTGATTTCTTGTATTCTTATTTCTCATGTGGAATATTGTATATGCTGAATAATG
Source organism: Atrichornis clamosus (assembly GCA_013400975.1). NCBI lineage: Eukaryota > Metazoa > Chordata > Aves > Passeriformes > Menuridae > Atrichornis > Atrichornis clamosus. The sequence continues at coordinate 123,889 of WBMZ01013064.1, forward strand.
AGCTCTGTTCTGTATGTGGCAAGGCTTGTGGCCATACTTTCTCATCCCAAATCACAATGCTAGAACATTTCCACCATATCCTACTTTCACTCTGCCTCTCAGAAACCTCTGCTGATGATAATTCAGACCGACTTTTCATTGCCATGGAACCACGTTGTGCCTCTTGTGCAAGGAGGTAAGTGCTGGGTAGTCACGTGTGCCAAAACTATAGAGGATGCTGGCAGAAAGTTAAAAAAAATAAAAGGTAAGACCTCAAAGAAAAAGTAAGTTTGTTTGAAAGCTTGACTAGGAAGGTTTTCATGAAGGAGGACGAGTGGCTGTGGAGGTGCTGGAAATCTTCCACCGGCCAATTCATGACCTCAGCTGCAGCTGCCTGGAAACCTTGGGCACCTTAAAGTAGAAATTGCCAGAGAATCTTCAGTGTGAATTCCCACAGAACCCATGGAACCCCTTTGGCTGCCCACCTTCACTGGCTGGGCTGAAGGGCTGGCCCCCACTGGCTTCCCAGAGAGCCTGAGGGAAGAGATGAGGAGCTGAAAATACTGGTGCAGATCTTGGGAATGCAGATTCTAAAGAACTTGTCTTTTCCAATTACCAGACCCTGAAGGACACCTCCCCACAACCTCCTGGATGAATCCGTATAAGGTCAAAGCTGAACATATGCTTTGTGTTAACCCTCCATTGATTTTTTTTTTATTATTCTTATTTTCTGGAGAAAGTTGTGGAGTTTTTTTCTGAAAAATGTTGTGAGGAACTTGAAATGTAGAAGATGTCAACCAGCTGTATTTTTTATCTGATGTCCTTTCACAGCACTACTGTTCTGTTGTCAGAAATGTATAATCACATCTTGAGAAAAAACTTATTGCAGAGTCTGGTGATTCTCTGTAATTTTATTAAAATATTGGAAATTACCTCAGCTATGATGACTGGTTTGGTTTCTTTTTCTTTTAAAAGCTGGAGAAAGGGTAAAGTGGACTGACTATTTTTTCCTTCTATTGTTTAGAATAGGGACTGACCTTTCCTTGGAATGGGAGATCTAAAAATGGCATTCCCTGCCAGTGACAGGAGAGTGTTTGAGATGCAGGCTCCAGCCCAATCCTTTCCCCAGACGTAGGAGTAAGCTATTTCTATTGAACAGTAAGACGGATTAAATGCAGAATGGCATTAAAGGGAGAGAGTAATGCAGAAGCATCACTGTTGTTTCTTGAATGTAATTTTAAGTAAATGACCTTAAACTGCTCACATGCTTGAAAATAAATCTCTATTCTGCTTGGGTAGTGTTTCCACAGTGCTTGTTATTTGCAAGTGGATATGAATAAGACAGATCCTGGATTTTAATTTTTTTTTTTCTGCTTTCTGTCAGGCTCGCAATTCTTTAAAAAACAAGTCAGAATTTGCAATAGAGGCTTTTTCAGGGAGGAGCCTGGAACGGAACGACGTGCCATGAAGCCGTGGTGGCTGTGCCGGTGCTGCTGGGCCTGGGAAGGCACTGGCAGGGGCTGTGGGATCCCAGGGCAGCAGATCCCTCTCCCATTTGTGCCACAGGGCAGGCGTGACACACGGCATGGACATGGCCACAGCTGTGCTGGTCCCCTCTTTTGGGCTGCAGGAAGAGCCCCTTCTCCAAATTAAAAGGAGGCCGTTTATCTGTCACGTGTGGCAGTTCTCATCCATCGGGGACGCAAGGGGGATGAGGAGAAAGGCCAGGCCATGGGCAGGTCACAGTGCCCTTGGCCCCCTTGGAGAGGGGCAGGAGCGCCAGCTCAGGCTCCCCTCTCCTGCTGGGACCGACCTCACACCGGCCTGGAAGGGGCCTGGCTTTGAGGGGCGGCCGGACACGGAGCTCCAGGGGCAGCGGGAGCAAGCGGCCGGCTGGGAATCCATCCCAGGCTGAGAGCAGGCCGGGCAGCCCTCAGAGCCCGGTGGTCTGCTGGCCACTAAACTTCTCTCTTGCACTCTGAACTTGGCCAGCGGGCAGTGACAGGAGCACGGCAGACATCTGGCAGTGGCTCAGAGAGGCACTTCGGCACACGCTCCTCGATAAACACACCATCCACCAGGCCGTGCCCCAGGAGAGCACAGTCCGGACAGCCTCCCAGGGCAGGGGCTTAGAGGTCCGTCAGACAGCAGCACTCCCAGACAGGATTATCAAAGCATCCTCTGAATGCTTGCTCCTGAGTGTTGGGTGTTTTTAGGTAAAACTATGGGAAAAAAAAAATTAATCTGTGGAAATGAATTTGACATATGAAGATATTTTGATGATTTTGAGGACTCTCATTTCTTTTCTTGAAGAAAAAGGGGGAACAGGAGGGGAAAATGAACCCAGCTACTTTTTCAGGTGAGCAATTCAGTGATTAGGTTCAATAGAAATAATACTAATCCATACTTTTGAAACTGTCTTAAGTGTTTCATTTATGTATTTTCAAAGTGAATAATTTCAATTCTTCAAATTATTGAGCATAAAATACCTTGACATTTACCTAAATGTTAAGAAGATGATTAAAAAGAACTAAAAAGAACTGGATTTGTGTAGTTTGGAGGACACTCAGGGGAGACCTCACTGCTCTCTACAACTACCTGAAAAGGTTGTAGCCAGGTGGAGGTTGGTCTCTTCTGCCTTGTCCCAAGTGAAAGGATGAGAGGAAATGGCCTTAAGCTGCACCAGGGGACGTTCAGATTAGATATTAGAAAAAAACCTTTCCCTGAAAGAGTAGTCAGGCATTGGAATAAATTACCCAGGGAGGTGGTGAAGTTGCTGTCTCTGGAAGTGTTCACGAGGCATCTGGATGTGGCACTTGGGGATTCTTCTTAGGGGTGATTATGGTGATGCTGGGTTGGTGGTTGGACTGGATGATCTTGATTCTGTGAATCTGTAAGTACTATGAAAGTGGACTAAAATATTCTGCTGAGGTTGAAGGCAAATATTAGGTAAGTCTGAAACTGGTTTAGAAACATGTATGGTCAACTGAAACAAAATACACTATTTGCACCATTTCAGTGGATGATACCATCAAGTAAAATTAATATCACATGTGCTAGTTTTTTAATGCTTTATTTTTTTTTACTTTTCTACAGTGCCTTTAAATTATTAAGTCAATAGTCTCTCTTATAGAGAACAGAAGATTACACTCACATCCCTTTCCTGCTGACAGCTTTAACATACCTATTTCAATAGGTTTTTTGCCCCCCCTGGGAGCCTCAGCTCTGCCCCCACTAACCCCTGGCAGGCTGCAGGAGCTGGGATGGCCCGAGCAGTGTGTTTAGGCAGTGGGTTTTGGTGCCCTGGCAGGAGCTGCAGTGAAGAGACTGGGCAGCGAGCACAGGTGGAGCTCCTGTTGCATCCATGTACAATCCGCTTTTCTTTGCGAGGAATGTAGAGATGGTGCTGTTTTTAGAAGCCAAGGGATGTTGTCAAACTTTCTGGGGGAATATGTTATGCAGTGAGAAGCTGTCTGGGTGTAGGGTGCTTCCAGCAGCAGGCAGATGGCAACAGCAGTGAAGGCAGTGAGGGAGGCTGAGTCAGAGCGGGATCCCTGTTTCACCTGTTCCCTGCTCTCTGTCGGTAACAAGGTTTTCACACAAAGCAGGGAAGACGGAGACTTGCATTGTATAAAGAACCATTTTAGCTTTTCTGCCGTTAATTTTGTGAAAGGTGGTGGCTGTGCAGCCCTGGAGCTGTTTCTTCTGGAAGAACAGATTTGTCAAAGTGCCGTACCTACGCTGGGTGAGGCTGCTGCACCCCTGTAAGGGTTGGGGTTTGAGGACATGTATCCAAACTCCCGAAAAAAAAGGCAGCTTTACTTATGTTCTTGAGCACATGGTTAGCCATAAGCTCAGCAGTGAACTGAACCCCCAAAGCCTCCCTTTCATGAGAAAGAAATCCCTTTATGACTGCACATCCGCAGCGTGTCATCCTCCATTTACACTGCACTTACACACTATTTTATATCGCTGTGCTGTTGCTGTGCTCCACTCCACACAAAGCAGGATGCCAAGGGGAGGCTCGTCTGAAAGGGACATTTGGCAATGACCTGCTCCTGAGTGATGTTCTTGCTACTCAGCACAAAGACTTGATGTGCTTGCAGCCCGTCCAGGGCTGTCCATCATCCCTCCTGTCTCTTCATGTATGTTTGAACTTTTCTGTATTGAGTTTGTGTCAATTAAATTCAGAAAATTCTGTTCAAATTACATTAAGGCTTTGACACAAAATTTCAAAAGCAGTCACTAAGCAAGATAGAGCCACAAGCTGATATTTCAGCACTTTCCACCTGCCATAGCTACAGGAGTTGGTGGTGACTGAGACAGAAAAGGTTGACTTGCCTTACAATTTTTCCAAAGCTGATAAGCAGTCCTCAAATCAGGATATGTACATCTTCTTAACAAGCAGGACTGATTAGGAGTATATTTTTTAACAAAATATTACACCCACGGTACTCCTGGCAATCATAAAACATTAGACCCAACAGGTGAGTTACCGGTACCTTTGAAGAATCTGTTCTGTGAAAAAGGAAAATATTCTATGTATTAAAACTACACTGATCAGCCAGAAAATCCTTAAGACTGACCCCGGAGAAACGTCAGGGACATGTTTCATTTCACATTTGTAGCTAATCATAATTTTATACAAATTCTCAGTTTATAAGATTTTTGTATCTATATAATTCCAAAGTTTATACTTTTTTCTTCTCCAAGAAACAAAGCAGGTGTTATTGTGGCATTTGCAATTTTGTCATGGTAGGAATTTTTACTTGCTGGGTGGCAGATAGCTATTTAACAGCATCATCATACATTGCAATAAATAGCTTTAACTGCTTCTGTTCATCTTCTATATGGTATTTTTTTGCACTACCATTACAGGAATCAGCCACAGACCTTCAGTGTTTATTTCAAGATGAATTAAAATGTTATTCTTTGGAGAAGTTTCTACTTCCCTCTCATGTCAGCTGTGGTGCCTGTTCCCCCTGCTGAAAGGAAGAAAGCTGTGCTGTGAAAATGTTGGATGGAGTTAGTCATTCAAACTGACTTTGCATTTCAAACTTAGACACTTGCATTTCAAAATTTGTTTCAAAAATATGCTTTAAACCAGCTCTTTTTCTTACTTTCAAACATCAGTGGGGGGTTTCTTGGATAGATTTCTTTACCAAAATCCAGTGTGAGCTTGTAGTACATCGTTACTGACAGGTAAATAAATAATATGAAATTGTCAGACATAAGAAATTAAAATAATTTCAAAATAAAATTACAATACTTTGGAAAGGCAAATCCTGCATTGAAAATCTGAATATTCTAAAACAAGCAGAAACTTTCATTTCAATGCTTTTCACTTTGAAGGACTTTTTCCCACTGCAAATACCAGAGGAAAAAAAAGAAAAATATAATTAAAAGAGCCACAGCCAGTAGAAAATTCTTTTGACAAAAATATTCAGCTGGTCTGAATTTTCAGTTTATAATATCACATGGTTTATTTGTATGTTTCCCTTTCAAGCCATTTTTTCTCCAGTGAAATTCCCCACACACTGGTAAGTCAAGGAAATTACCCCCATAAAATGACCTTAAATATCAGATACCCCTCGACCCCCAAAACACCCAAAAGGAAAGAGGTACTGACCAATGGATGTGAACTGCCGTGGTTTTTTCCCCTCCCACAGTCAAGAGCTGTCACAGAAACAGGACTGGTTCTTCTACATGTTACAAGAGGGGGTTTCTAAGCCCAGACCGCCCTTTGTGCCCTCCAGAGCCGCGGGATGGGAAGGGTCAGCTGGAGGCTGGACCGCCGAGGGGTCCCCCCCGTGCCCCCATGGCAGCCCCGCCCGTGGTGCCCGGGCGGAGCCGGCACAAGGTGTGCTGCTGCCCGGGGGTGGCTCGGGAAAGCGGCTGCAAGGGCCGCTCCGTCAGCAGGGGAAGAGCTGGGCGGGAGGAAAAGCAAACGGGCTGTCCAGGAGGGGCCTTTGAAGCTGGGAACGCTTTTGCAGCGTGAGTGCTCCGCGGTGTGACAGCCAGGCAGGAGGGGAGCGAGCACAAAAAGTGCCCATTAAGGAATCAAAAGAGTGTACAGCTCCCGGCTGCTTTGATCCTGCCTTCAAAGGCACCCCCTGAGCCTCCTCCTCTTCTGCAGGGCAAGGCTGAGCCTTGCCCGGCGTGTGCTGGGCTGTGGGATGGGGGAGGGAGGGGGTGGCACAGAGGAAGGACTCCAGCTGCCCATCTGGGGGTCCCTTGCAGGCCCCAGCCCACTTACAAGGTCAATGTTGACTTTTTTTTTAATTTGCTTCAAACACAGTCATACAAAATCATACAGTTGACGAATTTGGTCCTAGGCCTATGGAATTGCACAGAAGAAGGTCTGGAAGGAGACTGCTGGGGCTGCCCCAGTTCCCACAACCACCCCTGTCAGTCGTTCAGGTCAAAGCAGTAGAAGGCAATGCCAGGCTGGCCCAACCTGCAGCAGCTGGGGCCAGCAGCATCTGGGGCATGTTCCCTTCTGCCATCCCTGGACCAGTCCCACAAGCAGTGCCATTGGATACCCCGGGAACACCCTCTTCTTAGACACACTGTCCCAGTGTTGGCTGGGATAGAGTTAATTTTCTGTTTAGTGCGCAGCTGTGTGGTATTTAATTGCTGCATGCACTTCAGCATTGCCTTGTTCTAAGAGCTCCACTAGAAATGACAAAGCTCAGCCTAAATATATTCCCTTAACTTCCTTTCAAGCCATTTTCAGGGTCTTTGAAATATTGCAGTTTTACTGGTACCACCTTAATGCACTGAAGTTTTCAGGAAAAAAAGGTCACAGTGCTTGTATAGCTCTGGAATTTAACACCACTCTGTTTCTGTCACTGACAGCACAAGGAGAGCACAGCCACAGGTGCACCCCAGTATCATGCAAACAGACTCATGAGTGTGAGGGTACGTCATCCACATCAGTCATACAGGAAAAATGTTGTCCTTCAATCTCACAAAGTGGTCTGTAATAGGATGAAAGATCTGAGGTTCAGAGTAGACCTGCATTTATCCACCTGCCTGCAGCCCCTTCACTGCAAACTTCCCCTTGTACTAACCTGGACACCAGCCCGTGCATACATCTGGCAGGGAATGGAAACAGTCCTCCTTAGCCTACGTGTCCAGCCAGAAAACATCAACCCTCAGTGCAGTGCTGTTTAAAGCCAGCATGTCAAACATCTTTGTTAATTCCTTGGGGACATGTGAAGGTTAATATCTGACAGCAGAAAGTGCTCAGGACATTTGCATTCAGCATCTCTATGAACACACACGCCAAGAGTTCTCAGTGAACATCGTTAAGGGGCTCCAAGACAACGAGGCTAAATTTAAATAGTGCACGGTTTATTGATACACTGTTCTAGGCTTTATTGTAGCTTTCTCTGTATTTATGTCTGGCTGTGTCTCCTTACAGTCCATACACAGATTTGACCTGAGCTGGCACCACTGAAAGCCTGTGAGAGCAGTCATTAGTCTTTTACAGTTAATAAATATTCTCATTCTCTACAGGCTATTGCAAAGGCACTAATGATTCATGTCTTTTGAATAAAACATGTCACTACTGTCCATCTTGGATCACGGGTAATTACAGCTCTCATTGTCACCATACAAATGCTCTTGTAGGGCAGTTCGTGTATTGTGAAGGATGGCAGAGTTATATGAGGCTCAGCATCAATGTCAATACTTTCTCTGCAATTTTAAAGCATATCAAATATTAAAATGCAATTAGAGTCATTACAAAGTTTTAGAAGAATGGCTTTCCACTTCCAGTCAATCAGACATGCTTTGGAAAACGAAGAATTTCATGAGGATTGGAAAACTTGTTTCGACAAATATTTTGTCAGTCATAGAAACCATGTCTTTATTTTTTTAAAAGCACAAACCCTAGAAGCTTCACAAGACTTTGCAAAGATTCTGCCACTGCCATTTTATCAAAAAGGAATTATTTAGAGAAGAATAAGTTCAATGTGTGGCATATAACAGAGTTATGGTTTTCTCACTCCCTCCCTGAATATGCGTGCAAGGCCAGTGGTGGAAAATGCAAAAATTAAAACGGGAACCAGGAATTTTACAAGAAAACTGCTAAAAAGTGGTAACCTTTGTACACTACCTTCCCGAGAAAACTGATTGCCAGTTGTTTGTTGGTGAGAACGAGAGACTTCCCATCGCCTGGCTTGGCCTGGCCAAGCTCCAAATGAAATAATTATGCTGCAGCATCCTTGGCTTCCCTGAGCGTGGCTTTGGATGGCAAGGGAAAGGCTAAGGGAATAACAGCCCCTTCCTGTACCTCTGAGCAGTCGAGTGGAAGATGAGGGTTGAAAGCCAGAGGGATTCCAGATCCAAAGGAAGGTCCCTGTGAGTGCTCAGGCACCGTCCTGAGACCGCCTGTCTTTGGCACCCTGGTGCTGTGCACATGAGTGGACAAAACACAAAACAAACTGCTCTGAGCCACTCGCTGCAGACACAGTTCTCCCTGCTGCAGGGCCCGGAGGGCGATTCTGGCATGCCAGACAAAAGGGTGTCTAAAGTCAGGCAGGATGAATCCGTGCCTGGCCGTGTTTGAGGATCCGCCGCGGCATCGCACGCGAGGCTGTGCCGGCCTGGGGTGGCTGCTGCCCTCTGCCCGGGTGGCCCTGGCAGGGTGGCCCGGGGCTCACGGGGCTCTCTCCAGCCTGGAATGGCAGGACTGTGCCTGCAGCTGTGTCTGGAGCTGCTTCTCACTGACCTCCAGAGATGGGGGATCAGCCAGTCTGTGAAAGCTCAGCCCCAGGACTCGCTACAATTTCTTGCATTTTCATGCTTTATGAAACCTAAACTCTGTCCTGAGGCGATTCCCACATAGGAGCGAGAGAAGATCGAGCCGAAGGAGACATCAAATGCTCTGTGAGCCAGGAACCAAGTTAGTGCAGTCAGCAGTGGAAGAAGATGACCTTCATCGCCTGAGCCATTAGGCCTCTATTGACTTTCTGCTTCTGTACTGTATTTTTTCACCCACTCAATTGACAGAAACAGGCAGACCCTGATTTCTCATGCTTTTAAAATATTCACAGGCCTGCAACACTTGGTTTTCAGCAGCTACACAGAAAGGGTGGGCTATAGGTATGACGTGTATCATCTGAAGTTCATTCTAAGTCCATCCAGTATATAGTGGCAGCTTTCATTAGGTTTTGCCATGAAGAAGCTTCACAGGAGACAGGAAAAGAAAGTGGGAAAATTATGAAGTTTGACAGTGATTAAAAGTTTTATCTAACCCCTTCCTTTGGTACTAAAGAGCCATTAATCACAGTGTGGATATGGATTTATGTAGTGCTCAGCAGTGACCATGAAGGAAATAATGCTGACTCTCCTGAAAAAGATAAAATAAAAAATTGCAAGGTTAAGGATCTTCTCTGAAGTGCTCAGAGGTCCATGCAGCCCCTTGGCCCCATCAGTCATCAGGAGAGGGCTGCTGCCCTGCCCCGAGCGTTGCTGCTCCCACCATGGCTGCCGCTTTCCTTGGGAAGGTGGGTGGGCTGGGGGGCGGGTGCCCCAGCAGCCCCATCCTGGCAGCCCGTTGCAGCTCCACTGTGGCTCTAGGGACCCTTCCCTGCTGCTCCACTCCCCTGGGGCTCACCTAAGACGCAGAAAATACCTTCATGCTCACGGGTTTTTATCCAAGGTGTCTCTTACCTTGTGTTTAACAGACATTTTTTGCATTTAGAAGTTTTATCAAGGACAAAATTACCAAGGCCTGCCTTTAACTAGACTTTAACAATGCCCTCGCACTCTGGGTTGGTGTTTTCACACACGGGGTGCAGGGCCCTGCTGCTGCTGCAGCTTCAAAGGGACCAGCCTGAGAGATAAATGGAACCTCTCATCAGAGATAATCATTCTCATCTTTAAGAAACCCAGTGAAAGCTGAGGGCAGGTGGAACCTGAGTGTGATGAATTGGGGGAAAAGTTTGTGTCAGCTAATTAAAATCAGGCACATACCCTGGAACAGGACTGCTGTGATGGGTTAACAGTTGATTTAAAACCATATCACAGTTTATGCACCAACTCTCTGGTTTAGGTGCAGAATTTACTTGAGACAGCTTGGAAAACTAGTTAGTTAGGTTCTCCTTCTACCTTTACCCACTTTTGCTGTTGAAGGCTTCATGTATATAGGACAATTGAACCATAAATTAACTACTGCTGTGTAATTTCTGTAGGCATTTTAATAGAAATCAAAATATCTTCCACTTATTCTGTCAAACTCAAACCCAGTTCATTCCAGTAAATTAATTTCCAGAAATCATACAAATAGACCAGTAATAATACCTCATTGATAATGCTTGTTTGGGTTTTTTTTAATTTTAAAGTGAACATTAATTTAAGATGATTACATGTTAATTACATTTTTAATTTTTAAAATAGATTATTATTGGTAATATAAATATAATAAAATTTTCCTTGCTTACCCACTCATCCAGCAGCACTTTATTTTGCAGTCTTACAAAGGGAAAGAAAAAGCCTCAGCTTTACACAAATACTCAGACAGACTTGAATTTTGCACTGAACGAAACAATTTCCCTGAGAGAAATCTGTGGTTCTGCAACAGTGATTATTTTACCTTGGTGTTTTTCAAAGTTCCTGTGGAAAATGTTAAGAACATAAAGTACCACTTAAACCTTGAATTACCTCGTTTGGCTAACTTGAATTCTGAAATTATATTTTGCTGCTATAGTCCTCTTTTCAGTCTTTAATTCAGTTGAGACTGCTCAGACATTATGAATTCACACCAATATATTTCACAGACTATCTTTGGGGAAAGAGGCTTTTAAAGCAGCTGCCTTTTTACAACCTGTTTATGCCTCCTGTATTTGGATTTAATACAAAACATTTGGAGGGGGGAGATGCTGCTGCCCTTATGGCAAGGACAAAAGAATTTTTCTGCTGTTGGTCCATGCTGATACTCTGTCTGCAAAAAAACATTTCCAGGCTCTCACACAGGGTGTAAAATCTTGGTGCCTTGAGTACAATTATCAGTTTTTTAATAATGCCCTGCTCTATTAATAGAACAAAACTTCAATTCTTCAAGAGACACCAGTGAATGTAGACATATGCTTGAAGCTAAGTAAGTACGTAGGGCCTTCCTGCATTGAGGTGTTGATAGGCAGAAGTGTCTGGAGCACTGCGATCCATGAGAGGTTTGATTTGACAATGAAAGGCAAGTCTGCATGTCCTCATCAGCCTGCAGACACACACTGGCACTGCCTTTAACTAAAGTCTTTGACAGAAATAAACTCTGACATTTGACCTGTATTTCAAACTTAGGTGCAAGGAAGTTTTATGTGAATTCAGGCCTTCCCTGAATCCAGGGAAACATGGGCTCAGCTGTTGGCTCCAGTGCTCAAGTGGCTGATTTTGAACTTGAGGTTAAAAAGTCGCACTTGTAGAAGTGGGAGAGAAATGTTTATGTGAGCAAATATCCTAAACAAAAATGAAATTGTGTCACAGGAAGTAAAACCAAAAGGCTGAGAAACGCAAGTGCCCAGCAGTATAGTGTGCATTAACTTCTGGTGAGTAGAAATTAAATTTTAAAACTGATCCGAAGTGCAGTGAATAGAAATGTCAGCCACAGCGGATCCTCTGCTGCCACCCCCGCCAGCCAGGGTGCATCCAGAGGAGCTGGATCTGCATCTGCATGGTGTCCTCTGGAGCTGCCCCCAGTGCTGATCCAACCCCTCTCCACGCCCTGAGAGGTCTGAGCCCCCCAAACCAGGAGCTACACAGGTCCCCTGCACCTCTCCCTGCCCGTGTTTGCTGCATGCACTAAAAGAGGGATTCATTAACACACAGCTAATGACATCAGGCTAGTAGTAGGAAATCTAAGTGGTCAAGTAATGTCAAAATTAATTTGTTCCTTTATGTGATTCATCAGATGAATCACTAGACCTTTCAATTTACAATTCACCTTTATGATTTATTGTGGTTTTGTCGCACTGCTATTAAAGGCACTCCTGTTCCCTGCACACACCAAGCTAAAAAAAAATACATTACAAAAGCCTCAGCTGTTAAGTAGTAGCGTGTTGATAAAATGACTGAACAGAGCAGATGGGTTCCCACCACTGTGCGTGTTGGCCCAGGGCTCCTGGTAAATATAGAAGAGCGATTTCTGTCATCCTGTCAGGGGTATTTATAAGCTGCCAGTCACCATCTTATCAAGGGCACAGTAGTATTAGCATTCTCCCCCAGCGTGGTTTTTCTTGATCACTGAAAATCTTTTGCTCTGGCATGCCAAAAAAGTCATGTAAAATGTTAGATGGTAAAAAGCTTAAATAAATGTAGAGTGATGGCCTACCCAGCCACAAAACATTGGTCCTCTCTACCTTCCTCCTGCCAAGAGGCACAACAGAAATCTGAGCTTCTGAGGGAATACCTTCAGACACAGTGTTTATTGGAGAAAGATGGGGAATGTCTGAAGGGGCTACTGTAGAGAAGATAAACTGAAAATGTCTATTCATTAAAGAATTACAGAAATGTCATATTAAAATCAGGTAATCAGGAATACTTGTCACCATGACCTTTTAGCTCTGATACTACCTATTACCAGGTAAGACTGAATGCAAGAGGCCAGCAGAGTGCAAAGAGGTCTAGAACTGCAGGAGCAATGAGGACAGGCCACACAGCATCTACAGCTTATGAGAGACTTTTAACTAAAAACAAAATAGAAAAGCCATCACTCTGCATGCACCCTTGTCTCAACATTTAATCATATTACTTTCAAGGTTTGCAAACATTTGAAGTCCCTGGAGAGAAAAATAAGGAGCCTTGGACTTTTCAGAAGAAAATGTTTGAATAAAAAAAAGGCACAAGTCCCTTGCTGTATTCTGTTCTGTGGAGAGCACAGCGACACGCATTTATATGAGGCTGAAAAACCTAAAGACTGAGCTCTACACCTGCACCCAAAGCATTCTGCAAAGTGCCTGTGTTTTGCTTCCAACAGCAGCTGGGAGTGCAGCAGTGCAGAGCTGGAGCACAGGGACACCATGGAAGGGCACAGAAAGTGTCAGCTGTGCAGCGGGTTGGGTGGAATCCCTGTCTGCTCAGAGACACTCTGGATGTAGACCCTGACCAGTATCACGTTGGCAACTGCACTGCTGGATCAGAGGGCAAAACCCCAAACCGAGGTGGCACTGCCACCAGGACATCCGGCCACGGCCATTTAGGACTGGCAATTCAGGGCTTTGGGGCAGAGTGATTGTTTTTAATTGCATCTGGCATAAAGCTTCTCCCGGTGCTCCTCCCAGGGCAGAAGTGCTGCTTGTGACCCTGCGGGGGCCGTGTTTCCTGGGCAAAGGCAGCGTGTCCAGGGCTCTGGGCTCCAGCCGGATCGACAGTGGCTGCCCCTGACCCAGCGGGGACCGCGGGGTGGCCCTGGGGGACCTCAGCCTGGTGCCTCTGCCGGGGGCCCTAGCCCTGGCATGGCTGAGGGGCAGGATGCGCAGGAGAAGGGCCCAGCCTCTGTAGACCTGGCTCTACCGTGCCCCAGAGTTTGCAGGCAAGCAGGGCAGTGTCCCTGTGCTGGCTCTGCCAGCAGCCCCTGGGCCAGCACACCCAGCCCCTGGGCCAGCACACCCTGCCCCTGGGCCAGCACACCCAGCCCCTGGGCCAGCACACCCAGCCCCTGGCCCAGCACACCCAGCCCCTGGGCCAGCACACCCAGCCCCTGGGCCAGCACACCCTGCCCCTGGGCCAGCACACCCAACCCCTGGCAGGACAGGGCCCGGGCTCTGCAGCCACCACCCAGGGCAGCAGGAGGGGGTGAGCATCTCTGCCACTGCTCTCTGGGGTCACGGACTTCAGGCAGGTTTCAGTGTCTCTGAAATGTGAGAGGAAGGGATTCCACCATTTTTCCTAAATGAGATTAGAGAGATACATGGCTTAACAAGTCATATGTGGATTTTTATTTTGTCCTGTTTGCCTTCTCCTCCCTCTGAAGGAAGCTGATCGCCTGGCCCCAGAGGTTCATTTCCCACCCCTCCTCTGAGCAGCAACTTTGTCCTGCTCATAGCAAACTCTAGAAGGACCTTTTTTATTTACTTACCCCTGAAAGTCTCAGGACTTTTACTCTCAAGTATTATTTGTGTTGGTGTTATAATGAGCATGAAAATAAATCCCCTCTTGGGTACAGAAAGATTTTTCAATAAAGCCTGATAACCCTTGTATTTGTGTGCCTTGAATTCTTTTCTGAACTCTAAGACCTATAGACTATTTTCAATTTTGATGACAGGCATGTATAAAATCAGTGGCCCCTTATCATTTCAGGACTTCACTCTGCTGCACCTTCTTCCTAGGGCAAATGTTTATGAAATAAGCTTATCCTTATCTTCTGAAACAGGCTTGCTAGTTACAGGACTCTACTTCCTTTGCTTTTGATGACATCTTTCCATTGGTCTTAATGGAGAAACCCAGCTTCTGAAAGTTTATAACCTGCTCAGGAATGACATCTCTGAGAATCCACTTAATTCCTTCCCTCTTTTTTTTCTTTTTTAAACTTACTATAACTTTGCTGTAGTCTGATCTGATATTATATAAACCTGCCTAAAAGGACAATGCGATTAGAAAACTTTCTTTAGCTTCAAGCCCAACTACCATTACATTTTTTTCTAGTTGTTGTTCAGTAAGGATATTTTCCAGTTTGAATTTACCACGCTGCCTTCCTTTTTGTGCGATTCAAAAACCTCTGCTGGTTTCTAGCAGTGAAACACAGATGCATCAGTTCACCTACATCTCCCCTCCCTTGAAAAAGCCACTGCTCAACAAAACAAATTACCAATGAAGTAAATCCAAACCCAATCAGGTAGGAAAACAGAGTTGTGTTGTATAGGCCGTGGAACATAAGTTCTTGTATAAGAGCATTACTCTGTTCCTCCCTCCTGCCTCCTATGTACCCTGAAAGTAAACCCAGAGTGTTTCTAAAGAAGATACTTTTAGTGAAATGGAAGAATTTGTGCTGTTTGGGGCCTGTATGCTGAAAAACCCTTCTCATGGGACTGTTTGCTGGGGGAAGACCAGCAGAATTCTGTGTTTGATGTGAAACATAAGATATAAAAGTGCCAGTGACATTGAGATACTGCAGTGCCAGCCCCTCAAAGGTGATTTAATCTGAATTTGCAGCAAAAGCTGCCTGAGCATCAGTAGTGGCTGTGGGAGAGATCTGGGAACCGGTGTTTGCCAACAGTCAGGGAACGCCTGAATGTTGCTCTCCCCAGAGAATTGTTATCCATCTTCACAGCTGCTGAAACACATTCTAGCTTCCCAAAGGGACATACTTATGGTCCCAAGGGGCAAAGAACTGTTGGATGTCATCCATCTATCTTTTCATCTACCTGTTGAGAACAGGTAAGGGAGCAGGCATGCTCATTGCTTATGGAAGCACTACAATCCACATTCCTGCTTTGCAAAAATGACAGATTTTCACTCACAGGAGGAGGTGCCGTCATCCAGCACAACTCTCAGCTCATCAGAAAGGTAAAACACCTTAGGCTGAGGGATCCAGCGTGGAAAGAGGCCACAGGCTCTGTGTGGCAGCACTAACAGGCAGCAGTGAGGTGGCCCATGCCAACCTGGGCCTGTGAGTAGAGAGCTCTGGGAACTGAGCTGGCTGCAAGTGTTACCTGCAAGGGTTCCTGAGCCAGGGGACCTCTCAAAACCTGCTGCTCTAACAATGAGATCGCTTGTGCTGCAGCAAAGGAATGAATTAAACCTACTGATCCCCCACTGCCAGGAACCCTAAGTGGAGGCAGACATCCTTTCCAGCCCCACCAGTGTCGGCGCGCTCCCGCTCAAAGACGGGGCTGCCAGAACACCCACTGCATTTTAGCAAAATCATGTTCTAGTCTAGATCAGCACTTGGAGAGCAAATCCTCTCCGTAAGTGCCTGGAGCAGGGCATAGGCTAATGACGGGAATGGTAGGAGGCCTGATAGTCAACCCTACTTCCTGTGCCAGGCTTTCACAGCCTCGCTGCTGAAAGGGCATC
This sequence comes from Atrichornis clamosus, assembly GCA_013400975.1. Taxonomy (NCBI): domain Eukaryota; kingdom Metazoa; phylum Chordata; class Aves; order Passeriformes; family Menuridae; genus Atrichornis; species Atrichornis clamosus. Next base: position 139,885 of record WBMZ01013064.1, read on the forward strand.
GTTTGCGATGGAATCAGAGCTGAAACTCTGAGCAAGCAGAGCTCAGGAATGTGTGTTAGCCCTTAATGAAGACTGACTGGCTCTTAAAAGGCATGTTAGCATTTTTGCTTTAAAAATGCTTAAACTCAGAGCTAAATTCAGTATTTCTTGATCCATTATAATTGAATCTGCTCAGACACAGAAGTTTTATGAGACTAATTACCTACTGTCTCTACTGGAAGTAAATATTGAAGACAAGAACAATAAACACGGGCTGAAGTGTGCTATGCAAATAATATGTATAATTACCAGTTAAGCCCATGCAGTCTGTTAATCACCATGTGGGTTTAGGTGGTATTCACAGCAAAGCAAAGGCAAAATGACAGGAGAAGACTGTGGTTTTGTCCCTCATTGCAAATAACAATTCATGAAGTAATAGATTAACCTGTCTGTACCCTGTGTCTCATCATTGCAACATAAATGATAAGAAAATTTCTTCTTTGCCAAATCCCAGCTGCTTTAATCTTCCCTGGGACTGCTTTTCTGAGAGTGCAGAGTAAGGCTTGGGTCACTTGTAGAATGCATAAAGCAGAGGGAGATTTTTCAGAAGCAGTGGGCTTAAAAACAAATCTAATCCTAGCAACGGTAACAAAGTGAAGGAAGTTCTGAGCACTTCTTAAAACCCTAGTGGGTTTACTGTTTGTTTTCCTGCATAAGATGATGAAGAATATAGCTGAAGGAAAAAATATTATAAAAAGTGAAGATAGTCTGGGAAATACCTTCATAACAGCATTGCTCAATAGAAAAGACAAACCTAAAGTATCCCTGGTCCATTAGGGTTAAATCCAGAAGGGGATCTGAGGTGAGCAGGGAGATACTGCATTGGGAAAGCCTTCTCCCTCAGGCTTGTGTGTGCTGAGCCGTGAGAGATGTCAGATGCCCAAAGATTTTGGGGACTCTTTCTTGGAGACAATATTTAGAAAAAGTGATTTAAATAATCCTTTTCCTTTTCTTTTTCTTTCTCCCTCCCCTTTTCCTGTGGGGAAGTGTTTATAGAGCTGCTTCAGATCCTGTCATATATTTCCAACCTCCTCTAGTTCCAGGAGGTTTGGCTCAGCCCTTGACCTCTTCTCAGCTGGACTGTGATTTCAGTTTCTCTCCTGACAACAGCAGTCTTAAATAAGAAAAACTTCCTCCCCAGCCAGCGTCCTACATTCCGGGCCCCAGCGCTGTGTCCATGGCTAACCTCGTGTAGCCAGCAGCGGCTCCTCGGCAAGCAGCACAGCTGGGCTATTTTTGGCAGCCCAGGGTTCTTGCCTGGGGCGCTGGGGTCCCTTCCCCGGTGCAGGGGAGAGCTGGAACGCCGGGCCTGTGGCCCACTGGGCTGTGGGCACCGCGCTGCCGGCGGCCCCTCTGTCACCGGGAGCGCAGAGCGGGAGCTCCTAAAAATATCCGAAAGGAAACAAGGGGCTAATGCTGCTGGCTTGTGAGCTGGGAAGATGCATTATTCATAGTGTACAGAGATGAGAGAGGGAGAGGAGATGCCTGGCAAAGGCCCTGGAATGGCTTATTTACCCCTGAGTAAAAACTTAGGTTTGTTGAGTAGACTCCATAAATTTAGGAGGACTTCTGAAATGTCCAGATGTTTCTGAGCAGATGAATAATGTTCTCTTTCTGAAAGCTTACTGAATCTTTTATCATTTTATGCACTATTTGCATGGGCAGGTCTTCTGAATGAATAGCAGTAAATAGAAACCTCTGGTACTGCTGCAGGTATCCAGCAAGGCAGGAGAGCCAGAGACTTCCAGGTCACCTGGAGTCCTAAGGATGTCCTAAGGGTGGCTGTAGTGAAGACCACTGTTAAACAGCCAAAAATTAAACACTGAATTAATGAGTTAAACCTCTCTTAGGAGTCTGAGTGTAGCTGTGCTATGAGAGGATGGTTGAGTATCACCAGCTGTGCCCTCAGACACAGCTGCAGCACAGTGAGGTGTTGCACTCTTGGGCAGCCAGACCTCCAAGAAGGATTCTGAAGTTAAGGCAGAAATCGAGTCAGCTCTCTCTATTGAAACAATGCTGCATTTTTTGTAGTTTGGAAATAATTTCTTCTCCGTGACAATTCTTTAGCAATGCTGCTCCACTTAGACTAATTTGAACTGGAAGAAAAAGATTTCCCAGTGACAGCTCTGCCCCAGTAGGACAGCAGGACCAGATTTATATCTTTGCCTTGTTTATTGTTTGAAGGGTTTACACTTTCACCTGATTATGCTCCCTCCTGTGAGATTTTTCCCTCAATGCTCAAACCAGGAAATGTCACTAATCCTGGGATTGCTGACAGGACTGGGGAGCCTCTTGGACAGTGGTTTTCTGTGTTTATTGTCTCTACTTAAACCAACCGTGCCTCTCTGTCTATGCCTGCACTGCTGGGTTAGTCCCAGCCACGTGTATTTAACGAATTGAGCCAGCTTCTGTGACTTTATAATGGATGTTTAATTATTTTGAGGGTTTCCTTCCAGATTCTGTTTTCCTCTGTTCTTGCCTAAAGACTCAGTTTCCTTGAATTCTCAGTCTCTGTGTGTGCTTTCCTTACTGATCAAAAAGGAGCCTGTAACGATTCTGAGTGTCTGTACGTGATTCTGCTTGTTCTCTTTGTATGTTCATGCTTTCCTGCAGCTACACCCACGTGTGTATATATACGTACGTACATACATATAGCTGTGCGCATTCAAAACAAGATTGATCTCACTTGTTAAACCACCAGCAGGCATTATAGTGCGGCAACCTTGATTACATTTACAGTGACAATAAATGTGACTGACTCCAGCCAAGGCTGAGCTGACTGCTCAGGACTGATGTCCCAGTAGCTGGGTGTGACAGAGCCTTTCTCCCCTCAACCCCCAGCTCTCTCTTTGCTCTCATGTTGCCAGCCTTGCACATCAACTCCAGTGGCTACAAGCCTGGCTGCAACCTAACCCCAGTTCAAATCACTCCCAAGATGCAACAACAATATTTGTTACTGCTTTATTTTAAAGTGTAGCTGCAAGAAGATGAGGTGGCATCAGCATCCATCCTTTGTGACTCATCTGGTGCAGTGGCACAGCTCCTTCACAGCTCCTCCTCCCCCAGGATTCAACCCAAACCCTCCCTCCCAAGCCAGGCTGTAGGCTCTCTGGAAGCTGCAACTTGTCCATCACAGCAATGCTTTGCTGCCATGGACTCAAGGAAATGAACATTTGTAGGACATGAAGAGAAAGTCATGGACCCAAAGGGCAGAAAAGAACGCCACTGCAGATTTTGGAGGAGGCACAGGTGGGTGGCTTAGCAGTCAGTACATCCTTCAGGGAAAAGTGCCCTTGGAGCTGGGCACACTGTTTATACACGTCCCATTAACGAGTTGTCAGGTAAAACCCAGAAACCAGCCTGGGATGAGAGGCAGGACCTGAAGCCTCTCCTGCCAGCTCAGCTTCATCTTCACTGCATCACCACTGACACCTCCCCCCAGTTCATGCAGTAACGTACCACTGCCAGGATATCTGTCATTTTTATCAGTTTCTGCAGCTCAGCTGCTCAAAACTTCCTGCTAGTGTCATTTAGCCCCTCTCGTCTCATAGATAGCTCCTAGCTGCTAATATATACCAACAATTTTCACAGTCGCCTGCTTTCCATCTGTTACAGCTTCACTGCTGCTTTTTTTCTAACTTCCTCTATGATCTCAGCTTGCTTTTGTTGAAGTTACACACTTTGTTATCCTTACTGTGAATTTTTGGCTTTTTGGACATCAAATAAAATGTCTCTAAAGAGTTTTCAATTCTCAATCACATTCCCTTCGATTTCAGTTCCTTCTTACAGATGATTCGATTCATAACAGCTTTCAGGCTGGTGACACTGGTGTTTCAGAGGTGCAGAGATGGCTGGCTGAGATTTTTTTTTTCATGGCACAAAATGGATGTAATGCAGTCATTCTATTTTGAACCTAAATGGTTTTTAACTTTCAACCCATGTGGTCAATCCTTTAGCTGCCATTGTAGCACTCCCAGAACACTGGGAGCAACACCTTTGGAGTTACAAAATGTCATTCACAGTTTCAAAACGTTCTGACATTTAAATACTGTGATGTGAGTCCTCCTGCAGCTGTCTCTGACTTGGCAGCCTGCCTGAGAGCTCTCTGGTAGAGACAGGTGAGGGAGGAGCTGATGTTCTCAGTGTCTCGTGTGATTTGCCTGTCCTTAGCAGGCACCAGGTAATTCCTGATCCTGTGTGTTATTCCTTAGGCCCACGAGCTGTGTGCTTCAGTGTTGTCTGACTCACATCTGGATAATGCAACTTTTGCTCAGGCATGCACTGCCCTTTTGTTTTCATCCAGCTGATGCTCCCCAGGTCATCAGAACCACTTTGTGAAATTGAGTCACCATGAATCTTTTTGGGTTTCAGCAGCAGAAAGGTCAAATATATATTCATAAATTACCAGCTCCAGTTCTTTGTGTTTAATCACCAGACATGCAGCACCTGTGACTAGTGATAAAAACAATTCTCTTTCACTCCCTTGGTTGCTTGACCTCAAGTAGAGTCAATTCAAACTTTAAATTCATCTCATGTCTAAAATCTGCCCATCCTCAGGGGCAGAAAGTATTCCAGACTTGCCTGAGGACATTTGCATTCAGGATTATGGCTCTCAGGGAACATTTCAAGTGGAGCATCCCCAGGTGGCCGAGTCCTCAGGGCCCATGTACCTGATGTGCTTATGCCTGAATGAGGAGCTGCAGACCCTGGGGGTTTTCTTTCATGGCTAAATAGGAAGGCAACTGATGCTGAGTAGTACCAGAAAAGCCAATTACAGTGTTATGATCAATGGCAGGTCACCTAATGCCTGGATTAGACAACAGATACAGATATAGCAATAGGCAGAAGAGAAGCACTGAGGACTTTGTAACACTCAGTAGAAATTCTGCATCTTTTTTATTAGGATTATAAAAGAAATGAGGTGTTAAGTGAGACGAATGTTGCTGAAGGTGTCAAGAAAAGCATCAACTACCTTACCAGTAGCAATGGTTCTGAGTGGGGGGTTTGGGTGCTCAGAGAAAAAGGGTCACTGAGAGATCAGATCTGTAATGGCACTGAGGAGCCTTCAAAGATAGATGGCAGATAGCTGATTTCCTGCAGATTGCTGATTTCCTAAGACAGACTTCATTCTGAGGCAGCGAAAACAAAATTTTCATAGTCAGAGAATTTTTTACTGAAGTGCAAATTGAAACAGCTAAACGGTGTTTATGCATGTGTATGCATATAAATATGTATCAACTTCCCTTCCTCACTTGACATGATTGCAAAAGAAATTCCCATTCTGACTTTTCACACCCACATGAGTACAGGAAGAAGGAATTTAAAGGTTGCTTAAATTTATGTATCCACTGTGAAATTCCTGAGTACTGAAAAGTACATTTTGTTGAAGAGATATGAGTGCTATGTAATTTACTGTTTGAGGGCTTCCAACTGAAATGTTACTGTACATCGTATAACACTTTTCACTGAGTGGGAGTTCACCTTGCTTATCTCTGGCCAAAAGTTTGCAGAGTTATTCTCTGTGCAACAGCCACCCTTCACAATGGAATCAGGAGCGTTTAACTGGTGTTACATAAAAGTTACTTAGTGCTCAGCAATCCCTTAAACAGCATGAAGGAACATCTTGCCTTCCACAGACAAGAATGTGATTGTTTGCTATTAATATTAATGGTGTTGCTGTGGGCAATAGATCTTTGGGGATCCAAGATGTGTGCTATGCAAAATATGGAGGCATAAGTCCAACAGCTTCGTAAGACATAAAGGAAAGGAACAGAAAATCCACATCTGTGATAAACCTCTGTCATCAGCACCATCAGCCTCTTTTCAGAGGATGCGGTGGCTCAGGAGATGCAACACATCCCACTGCCTGCCCAACCAAACCCCTGACTATTTCTTCCCGTAAGTCAGTCTCTCTAGTGAAAGTGCTGCACTGACCTGCAGGGGATATCCCTGTTCCACGGACAGCCGTGCTCACGCTGAGCTCCCCAGAGCTGGTCCTGCTTTGCTCTGGGTCTCTGCCTGTGCTGCTCTTGGGCACAGCATGGATTGATGAAGCCCCAGGAGCTAAAAGTAGGATTTCTACAGAGCAGCCTTGTGCCTTTCACAGAAATAGGCCTGAAAAACTTAATTAGCCCTGTTTGGGTTTCTCTGGCCTCCTTCCTGGGCCAGCCTTGACTGCAGGAATGCTAGGGCTAATGGAAGAAAGACTCAGGATGAATCTAAATTTAAGGCCAGGGACACTCACAAGGGATTTCCACATCGTGCAGATTACACATACCAAATTGAATTTGATTTCCTTGCTGGTTGGCATGACTGGCTGATTGGTGTGAATGTGTAAATGTAAATAAATAAATACATTTTCCTTATGCTTTGTGGATAAATGTCAGAAATTTGACTTTTCTGTCTTGGAGAGCAAGCCCCATGGATGATTATACAGTAAAAAAACATAGGTCAAAGAAAATGTTTCATAGCTCCAGCCCTCACTAAATTAGCAGGTGACTCAAAAGGCTGCAGTCACAATTTGAATTGCTTTCATGCCACCAGCTTATTTGAGAAAACTTTCTGACAGCAAAACAACAGACTTCATTTGCCACTAGTCTGGTAAGCAGAATGAAAGGATTAAGAAGAAAGAGAAAATATCAAGGATGACAATGCAGAAGCTCTGGCTCTCCTGAATTCACCAGTGCCAGTTATATCAGGGCAGCTCTTCCTCCTCTAAAACTGTGTTTGGTCTCAGAAGGACTTAATTCCCCAGAACACATGCACTGGAAAATCCAAGCTGGAATTTTTCAAAAAGATAAGGGTCAGAGATTCAAAGCAACTAAAGAGTAGTAAAGGATTCATATTTAGACAGCCTAAAATCCACCAAGTCTCCATGCCCAGGGCTGCTTATTGACCAGCTCTAAGTCTGTATGGCACAGACAGTGTGAAGCTCTGGGACCTCGTGGAATTTATTTCAACCCTAAGTCCAAATATTGTCATTAGTGGGACTGCCAATATTTAGGAAAATTGATATGTGTTTCCCAATGCCTACACAAACACTTGTGTATAAACAGTGTCAGCCAGAGACTCACCTTTTTTGGGCACTGTGGAAATTGTGCCAAATCCTGAAGAAAGATTGACCTTCATGAGCAGGAGGGAATGCTTTCATTTAGAAAATGTGCAGTGCTGTAATAAACTTAATCTTTATTAGCTAGTGCACATAGAGAAAAGTTTGCAGTAATTGTACCTTGACTCCATAGATTAAAAAAGAATAAAATCACTTTACATTTGCCCTTGATGTAGAACATAAAGAAATAGAAGGAATCTACATATAAAGAATTTAGTACTGTTTATGAAACCTAAAAGCTAACTTCAGAGAAGCTTGTGCAAAGATTAGGAACATTCAAATGTGTTCTCAGATGTTCTTAGATCTGCAGCTGACACCAAAAAGGACTTAAAAGTATAAACTCAACAGCTATCAGGAGGGTAGCTCAAAATCACCATTTCGGATGAACCACCTCAAACTGGCAAGTGTAGAAAGTCCCAGTGTAGGCACTGCTGGAGAGAGGCCTGGAAAAGAGGAGTGTAGGAGCCTTGTCCCAACACCAGTGCCATCGTCAGCCCGCACCTCTATGGTCAGTGGCAGGGCAGTCAGCTCTGGGTTTTGTCACAGATGGGGAGATTTTGTTCAAAGAATTGGTCCTGATTTCTGTGAGTAATGTGTTTTCTTCAGGCTTCATCTTGCAACAACTGCCCCATAAATCATGTTCAAGAGAAACTGTTTAGAAAAGCAACTGAAAGCCGTGCAACTTAAGGCTTTTCCTAACCATTGACAAAGATCTATAAACGTGCAGCACCTACACAAATGCTGTATCTTTAACATATTTAATTACCATGGGGTGGTCACTAGTCTTGGTAAACATTACAAGCAAAGGTGAACTAGCCAACTTTTTTTACTGTGTTTTCATGAGATCACATCCTGCTGCAACTGCTCATGTATCTGTCATTAAACACCTGATGAATTCACAGCAGTAAATCAAAGCAGGATTCAGGAAGTTCATGTTGTGGAGAAACTGAATGGCTTGAGGACTAGTGACAATAAACAGGGATATTTATATTGGAACAACATGACTGCTCACTGATTTTCCTGATACCAAAACAGGAATAACAGTAGAACATAATGTCTTCCATTAATTATCAGGAATGTCTTTGTACCAGCACTGAGTTATCTGTTTATAACTGGAAGAGTGGGCTGGCATGTTTCTGTGCATGTTTTTGTTGTGCTTGTTTGGTGGGTCCTGGTTTTGGCTGGGATAGAGTTAATCTACTTCTTAGCAGCTGCCACAGGGCAGTGTTTGGATGCAGTAGGAGAATAACTTTGAGCACACACTGAGGGTTTGGTTGTGCTCAGCAGTGCTCACCCTACCCAAGGACTCTTCGGTGTTTCATGGGTGCACAGGAGGCTGGGAGGGAGCACAGCCAGGACAGCTGGCCTCAACTGGCCAGAGGGATATTCCATGCCCTGGAACATCACACCCAGCACATAAACTGGAGGGAGTTACCCAGAAGGGGCTGGTCACTGCTCGGGGATGGGTGGGCATCAGTCAACATAGGGTAAGCAGCTATATTTGCATCATTTTTCTTGGGTTTTACCTCTCTTCATCTCCTTTTTTATTAAAATCATTGTTACTGTTAACACTAGTATTATATTTTATTTTGTTTCAATTGCTAAACTGTTCTTAACCCATGAGTTTTATGGCGGTTTTTTTCCCAATTCTCCTCCCCATCCCTCCTGTGGGAAGGGAGCAGATGAGTGGTACTTAGTTCCCAGTTGGGGTTAAACCATGACAAGAGGGTTTTGAAATAATGTGTGACATTCACATCTTGCTCTGCTTTGCTTTCCTTTGTAGCTACACAGCTCTGTTTTAACTTCTGGAAGTATGCACAGGGGTTAAATTCCACTATCAACTTATCTTCAAACATATTAGTCTTCTTTTTAAATCCTGGCTCTTCAGCAAGCCTTTCCTAAGACTTCATGTTGAAATCAAGGATATGAGTGTAGCAAAAATGCTTGATAAATATTAACATTCAGCCTTTTTATAGAAGGCCAGTCCTCAGTTGTCAATGATTCTCAGTAGTCTTTCAAGAACACAAAAGTCCCTTTCTGTGTTGAAGATGTAACTCCTGCATCCACTCACTAAAACACCATTTTCAGAAAGCTGTATTTCCTTCACATTTGTAATGAACATACCAGAGGCCTAATTGCTTCAAGTCAAGGAAAGTAACCAATTCTACACTGTCAAAATTCTGCTCTTTTTAAAAGTAGGAAAGGATCAAATCAGAAAAAGACCCATTTTGCCTACTCAAAAAAAACCCCCAAACAAGTGAAAAAAATCCCTACTCACTAAAAAAATCTAAAACAAATCCTCTCAGTTCAGCTTCATTCTGTGGTTCAGATGATCAGAAACAACAACACCACACATCTTCTGGTCTATACCTCCCCGTCTGTTCTAATTAATAGTGGCCTGAGGCAGTATTTATTTCTTAGCTCATGAGATAATAGGTTATTGACTGATCTGGGAGCTAATAGCCAAGGTTATGTCTCACATAAGAAGTGATTGTGTGGATTGAAGTTCATCATTGATCCTGTTTCCATACACTCAGGGGGATCATACATTTAACTGTCACATAAATAAGAACAAAAGACCCTTAATGACATTTATTGACTTCTGGAGATGTGATTCCTCACTTGCACCCACCACCAGTTCCTGTGGTCAGCCCACAGCTCGCCGCTGACTGAGGTCTGGTCTTTTCAGTTCAGTGGCTCTTCCCTGCCAAGAGCAGGGAAATAGGAAGAGGTGACATGCTGGAATCTTCTCCTCCTGCAAGGATGTTCTGGATTTCAGTGCCTGTTCATCTTGTGGCATTGCCATCTCACCACAGCACAGATACTCAGGGACCACGAGAGGAATGAAATACCCAAAGAAGTATTTGGAAGGACTGTGAAAGGTTTGCAAGAGATTAAAACCAGAAAGTAATGGAACCAGAAATGCTGTGTGGAATTGAATGCAAATATTGAACAGCAAGCACATGATTGAAACTGCAGAACTGGCCACAACTTAGAGCACCCATTCTGACGAAAGCTTATGGATCATAAAATCTGGTCTCTTGCAGAATATTTGGTGAAAAACATTTGTTTCAGTTATATCACCTTGGCTATTCCAAGTCTTAACATCCAGAACCAAATGCCTTATTGAAACACGTGTTTCTGAAATATTTCACAAATGTGGAGGTTTCAATGATTTGATATAGTTCTGCAAGACGGTTTGAATTCCTCTGAATTGGGATATTCAGAATGAAAAATGATCTGGCAAAAAAACCCCAAAAAACCAAAACCCAAGCAAACCAAACAAAACAACCCAAACCTAAAATAAAAGGAAATTGAATAAATTGGAATATCTGCTTTGTTGAGATAGAACCCAGCATTGAAATGACTATTTTATATCAAAACATTTTGAACTGTTCTAATAGCTGACAGAACCAGTTCCTCTACTCTTCTTTCCTCTACCCATTCCTACCAGTATATGTGAATTACATGGCTTTGCCCTCTATTAGGAGTCATCTTGAGACTGAGACTGGAAACCAAATGCAGAAAATTACCTAACTCGCTCTTGCAGCCTTATGTCAGTGTGACTGACAAATGCCATTCCATTTTGCTCCTGGTCACTGATTTTCCCAGTCCTGTAGGTGCCTTTCACACAATTCTGGCTGGCCCTGCCCAGCCCATGTTCTGTGTGGAGCCGCAGCTCACACAGGCACTTTGAAAAGCCTTTTTGAGACTGTGTGCTCACTTATTGCCACAGCAGTTTGGGAATTAATTTCACCTTTAGATTTCCCTGAGCCTCTGGCCTTTTCTAAGCTTTAACTGAACCTCTGTTTTTCAGGTGTTTGCCCAACTCAGTCAGGATTTCCTAGTTTGCTTGTTCACCTCCATTTAATTTTCAGGGAAGACACTGCTTATGAAGGTACATGATGGGAACCTAAAAAGCTATTAATTTATTTGACATAAAAGCATTTTGGAACAGTGCTGCTCAGTGGCACATGCACCTTGTTTTTATTAAGCCATGTAATGGGGAAAAAACTAATATCAAATCCACAGAAAAGCATTAAAAAGCTGATTTGCCTTAAGGTACTGGAGTTCCTGAAAAGCATGGTATTTTCTCCTATTTCAACTATTACAGAGAAATAGCATTTTTATTCTCTCCTTTATGCCAGTTAGAATAGCTAATGATATATGTTATTACAAGACCCAGAGCCAGCCTCATCTCACGTTAGCATTACATCCTCTTCTTCATACCTAATACTGCTTTTTTGTGCCACCCAAATCGTTTCAAATACAGTTTCAGTTACAGAAAATAATAGGATTTTTGAGGAGATGTAAGTGCATCAAATATTTTAGCACACCTCTCCTGCTTGGCAATAGCTGAAGGACCTGTTTGCATTTCCAGGGAAGGAGCCAGAGGTGCACATCTGCCTCCCACCGAGCAGCCTTCAAAGTTTTTGTGCAATGTTAAGTGGCTAAATATTATCTACAAGCATGGGAGAGAGTATGCCTTGCTGTTTAATTGTGCACATTCACCATAAGTGCCTTGTAAAGGACAATGTCTGCTTTCGCTTCCTCTGAATTCAATACAAATCCAACAGCAGCTGCAACATCAAATCCTAAACCCTGCTATGGAATTTTTATTATATGATATTGTATTTTTTAGCTCGAGTTTGAGCAGATCATGCTAGTTAATGAAGAATTTCCAAATGGATGTCCATGATTTCAACAAAGCCAATGCTTTGGGGGAAAACAGACTGCAGTGTAGAAAGAAATGAGATCTATTTTGTCAGAATAATTAATTGAAATGAAATACAGTGAATATTCATTACTTGAAATGCTGTAGCCTGCCTATTGATTCTCTCTGCATAACTCTACAACTTTTTAACACTAAAGATCTTCTTATGAGCCTTCTTTTGGGTTTCTAATAATAAATTTTAAAAATCCCTTTTTGCTTTTGAATCTGGATTTTAATGAAGTCACATCATAAAAGAAAGGTGCTTTGAAACAGATGAGCTTAATTTAATTTAAGAGTAAAAAAATCCTGCACTGAACGTCATGATTGGGTGCAAAGACATGTGTCAGCACAAAGTCACTGGGATCTATTCAGGGATACATCCAAAATGTGAGACTATTTCCATGAGTGCTTACGTTGCTAATAGACCTCTTAACAATAGTATAATGGAGATTGAGGTTTGTATCTGAACATATTGTACTATTTATCACTGGCAGCTGCACCTGTTTTTTGCATTAATCTTCTCTGAGAACACGCACCAAAGAACGGAAGGTTCGGAGCTGAGGCTGATGCTTCTCCCAGAGGCTGCAGCACATCCCAGGAGTCCCTCGGACAGCTGGATCCCTGTCCAGCTCAGGGACACAGAGTGAGGTGTCCTGACTGACACCACAGGTCTGTGAGGCCTCTGGCATCTCGAGCATGGGGTTTATTCCTCTTTCTTTCCCAAGGATTGCATCTGATACGTGTGAGCAGAGTAATCACGGGGGTGCTGGAAGTGAAACTCCTGGGAAGTCCTGCTCTTCCCCCTGCTCCATGCTGTGGGAATAACAACTGCACCAGGGATCTTGTTGATGCTCATGGTTACTCTGGTGCAGGGTTAGCCCTGCTGTGCAGGTCGAGCTGGCACTGGAGGAGACAAGACTTCCCACATCTTTCCTCTTGGTTCTGCCTGGGAAGAAGGAAAGCAGTGCTCTGTGTTTGCTTTGCACGGCTATGAAAGAAGAATGTAGAGGCTGGTAGTTACACCTGTTATAAAAAATAAGGGAAAACCAAAGAATCATTACCTTAATTTGTACTTCCTACTTATTTTACATTATTGCAACTTCAGCAAGTTTCTGTGCAACCAGTATGACTTTTGACCGGCTCCTCTTGGCTTCATCCCTGAGTCTATGTGGGGTGTATAGACTTCCGAGGATGAGGTAGGTGAGTTATGTGCCAAACCTCTCCTTAAATCCAGCCTGATCCTCACAGTCAGAATGAGCGCAGTAGGGTCCTGCACACCCCAGAAAGTGCCAAGCCTTGTCAGGATGTTATAAGGCTTTTTCTAAGCAAAGCAAAGAGAAATTGCCCAAATGCAAAAAGCAGCGGAGTCCTCACAAAGCATGAGAACAGCCAGGCTGGGCGATGAGATTTGGTACCAGCCAGCAACATCAGCAGGTATTATCATTTCCATTTCATGTTCTTCTTGATGAAAGGCCCATTTCTGGGTGCTGCAAATTGTTGGAAAAAGATCTATGTTTATAGATGTAAAATGTACCATGGAGAGGTAAAATATATCAGACAACAAAACAGGACAAGACCAAACTCTGCTATAAAGGAAAACAAATATTTTTTTTTTTCAGTAAGCAACATGTTTCTCTAAATAATGTATTAGCTGCTTTTCATTTTTCAAATTGGAGTCTATTATTTTCAACTTGCTATCACTCAGTACAGCTTGGATATTTTTAAATACTTTAAAATCATGAACCTAAAAGACATTGGCATGGTAAGAAGCTTAACAGCGATAAAAAGAATGTAAGTGGAAAGGTAAAGCAGATGAGAAGCAGCAGCAATGCTTTTTATGATAGTAATCTAATTTTAAAATAGCTTCCCATTTCTATGCAAAAAGGTATTTGCAGTGGTGCTTCCCACACAGCTGCAGGGCCGTGGAGCAGGATGGGCTCTGTGTGAAGGACAGGGGAGCCCTCAGCTCCTGCAGCAGCCTGGAGGCACCTGAGCTTCTTATCTAAAATGTGCTGAAGAGGCATTGCTGATGAAATGGTGCTTGCATATGGAGAGAAGAGATGCCTAATTCTGCCAGAATTTGGGAGAAAAAGTTGTTCAGACACAAATTAACAGATGCAGAATGGAGAAGGACACAAGAGCCACAGCTGCTGTGCTACCCCAGCACTTCACTGGCTTTGCTGCTTCTTCTCAGGTTTTCCTTCCTGTCCTCATCCAGACCATCCTTCCCTGTGTTTGAACACCTGGCATGGAGAGCCGTGACCTGGAGCGTCCTCACACCCAAAACAAATCAATGTACATCCTTACAGTCACTCTGCTTTGGTTTTATAACACAGGAGAATGATCCTTCATCTGCCGTACCACAGGAATTTTCATTACATTATACTTTTTTATATTTAATGATAATACATAATTTATTTACCTCACATGAACATGTTATTATTTTCACTAAGAGCTATTCAATAAAATTTTTAGAGAATCCTCTTCTTACAGGAAAACTATAATTTGCTATACTTTTATTGTAACGCTGCAACAATTGCTGAATGAATACATTGAAATGAAGCAGAGAGTAAAAATTGTCAGGTGCATTGTCAAAATCCCTAACATTAAGATTTTTTTTTTAAAAAGGAAAAGAAAATGCCTTAATAGTTTGGAATCAACCTTACAAAGCTGGAAAAAAATCCTTAGGATATAATTTAAGACAGGAGGAATAATAATAAAACACATAGTTCGTTTCGTTAAGTATTAGGAAATTTTTCAATCTAAAAGGCACTCAAGTAACTGTGATGACAAGCAGGCAATATTTTTTTTTCTGAGAAAATACCCATAGAGGTGACCTCTTTGTCATATTGAGGGCAGTTTCCTGTATTATAATATGACTTTTTTCTCCAGGAAGACTGAAATTCTCCAGAGAAGTGCTTGTGTCCTGCTGTGCAGAATAGATCATTTTGACCACAGTAACCTTTTCATAAATGAAAGTACTCCATTCACAAAGGAATGTTTGTGAGTGATGTGCTTCCTTCTGCCATTTATTACTAAAGGCTACAGTGTAGTAAATTTCTTTCCAATTGCATTTCAGTCCTAGCAGGTAAAAAATTCTGCTTTATTTTATTACATGATTTACCATTTGTATCAAAAACGAATGTATATGTACATTTTAAAATATCATAAATATTGAATGCTCACTTTGACATTTCACTGGCACATAGCTTATTAGGTTTGACACATAAACTTTTTTTTGTAATCTTTGTCAGAAATAGCATCAAAATTCAGGATTTGTTATATCTCTGCTCACTAACTTGATGGGCAATGCTATTCAATTGCAAAGTTCCTTCTGAGCCCCCAGATGTCTGCAGTCCTTTGTGCCTGTAGGGAGATGTCAGTGTGATCCATGGGCTTTTGTTGACTTACTTTGATGAATATTTTTTTCCTAAGTCACTAGAAAAATCCCCTGCACTGGGCTCCCTTGCTTCAGACAGCTGCAGAAATGCTGCCAGGAGTTACAAAGTCTGCCACCTGCAAACCCCTGTTATATCCCTCTTTCCCTCAGCTGGTCATCCCTCTTGCAATGCACTGGGCTCATCCATAATGGGTCCAGAACTCTCCTGTGCTCACAGTGCCACCCGGGCTTGTTTGGGGAGCAGCATTTATCAGCAGGCCCTAGAAGGCCATCAGTCAGATCAGAGAGCTCCTGTGGAGGGAAGAAAGACAGGAGATCTCATTTTGACATGTTTATTTGTCAGTACCCATGAAAGTGCTTTATTGGAGAATGTTCATGGCATGAGCACACACAAAAAAAAAGCGCAAAGAAAACAAAATCTTACTTTGGTACTGACTGCAGGAACACCTAGAAATAACAATACAAATATCTGATGTGCTCCTGCCCCTGCCAGAAGGGGTTATTGCAGCTGGGCTGGGCTGGCTGGGTGCTCCTGGAATGGTCCAGGCTCAGGAGGCACTGGCAGCCTGTGCCACCCCACAGCAGACAGATGTCCCCAGCTAAATCATCCACTCCCCAGGCTGTGTCAAGAGCGAAACTGGAGTCACCATCTCCATTCAAGTACTGTACTTGCTTAAAGGCACAACACAATTAGTCCACTGTCACATACAATTAGTTACCACCATGTTGGCACATATTGTAAAGCTTTCTTTCTTTAGCTTATGTGCAGATAATTGGACCTTGATTCTGGAGAGCTGTACCAAAGGCGTTTCTGCTGCAAGGAGATGGTCCCTTCTGCCTCCTCTGAAGGAGGGGAGGGCATTTTCAACAGAAACTTGGAGGACAGTTGTGACATCTCAAATTAAGGATGGATTAAGTGATCAAGACTGAAAAAAAAGTATCAGGGTCTAATTTCTTTGGGCTTTCTTAATGACTTTGAAGCACTTTTTCTCTCTTATCTGCAGTGAGGTTGCACTCTCCCCTTGGCCTCACAGAACCAAAAGAAAAATATAGGTACTACTTACAGCTTTAGACCAACCTTTTTCCTAGGAATGAATTAACGCACATGCCAAGGAGTTCAGGTGTTCTTTCAGTTGTTGCAAATGTTCATCCCATAGGAGTATTCATAAACTTCTCTCAGGATTGCCTTAGCTGCAAAATCCCTGTGGCATTGCCTTGCAGTATAATTCATATGAATAAATTACCTCTAAGGTAAGGTAATACAGACCTTATTTGACCTCCCCATATTAAGAAAATGTTGTGATGCTATTACCATAATAACGCTATGGTCACGTTGTTATCACCATGTAACAGCAGACAATTACTACCTGTTATAACCTGCCAAGTTAACCTCACAGTACTCATTAAAATAACTGTGAAACACTCATTTCTCTACTGAGATGGCTTCACCTGAGTACGGAGCAGGTGCACACAGGCATTCCTCTACATTGGCAGCAGAAATTGTGAATTCAGCTTTGTGTACAAGAGGAAAGAGCAGCAACCACAAGCTAATGGGGTGGTGCGGTGCTGCTGTGGGGCCAGGGGGATAACAAACACATCGTAAACCAGGGAGTCTCTCAGTAAGAGCAGTGCAAGGTTTAGCTCAGTGATGAGGCTGGAGCAGAGAGAGTTTAGAAATGAAGGATAGGGATGACTGCTGGGTTGTGGGATGTGCAGATGTGCTCACTATGGAGTGCAGCTGCAAATTCTAACAAAAACTTGGGGTGGGATTTAACAAATGTATGGCACTATGAGACATGAAGTGCAGTAGTGGAAGCCAAATGAGAAGAAAATAACCAGCATCTCCCCACAAAGTGGCTTAGATTGTCTACAAAACTTCAAGAGCAGTCTGGTTTGGATCACAGTCAACAGCTTTCCAGTTCAATATAAAACTGTGGGGGTTTGTTTGGTTGTTCTGGTTTTGTTTTGAGAGTGTTTTTTGTTGCTTTGGTTTTTGTTTCTTTGTTTGAGGTTTTTGTTTGGGGTTTTTTTTGTTTGTTTGGGTTGGGTTGGGTTGGGTTTTTTTGTGGGGTTTATGGTTAAACACTGATTTAATCATCAAAAGGTATTTGGGTTGCTTTTCAGGTGGACTGTCACCTCAGCAGAGCTGGGCTACGTCGCTGTGCCTGGCTCACCCCGAGCAGCGCAGCACAGGAGGGAAATCCACTGAGCAGTCAGCTGCCTTGCATTGGAAATGTGGACTGCCTCCATTCTTTCCTCAAACATACCGGCCCCACTTCTTGACAGATGACTTTAACCTGCTTTCTTTGTCTTCTGCACCACAGGCAATACAAATTTGCCAGGATTCTAATGGAAAAACAGGAGTTTCTGCTGCTCGTTACTTTCAGCTCTACTGTACAACTTTTACTGCAAGTGGCCACTTTAGAGCTGCCCTGGTAACAGTTGTCACAGGCTGGCAGGAGTGCAGTGTGCAGGTAGGTGCTACAGGCAGAGCCCAGGTGCTTCAGCTGCTGGCAAGGAGTCAACACAACATGATAGAGGGGAGAGAAAACTGATTAGAAACACTATTACTGGATAAAAGCCTTTTTTCCCAGGATGAACAATCCCTTTTTGACTTGCAGAGGGCTCTGTCAGTGTTGCGAGGGTGCAGATATCTCCATGTCTCTCCCCTGAAACACTCCACAGTCTATCTTTTGTCTTTCAACACTTCATTGCAAGTGAAGATTGACAGGGCCTTGCTGATGCCTCTCTGCAGCACCTCTCTGCCTAAATGCAGAACAGGTTTTGTTATGCTGGATAAAACCTGCTGAGTCTTCCTGAGGAGTCCTAGGTTGGGGGATGTGACCCAAATAAATGTTCTCTGGAAAATGTGTTCTGGCAGAGGACTCAGCACATTGTGCAGATTACAAATTGCACCCAATTTTCTGGTTTAGCTGCCTGATTTTTAGTGCTGAAGCTGTTGATTGCTTCAACTGTCGCAATTCAGAGAAACATTCTCCATGCAAAAAGAAAAGTAGCAGTTGCAAGCATTTAAAAAGTGCTGAAACGCAGTGGTTTTCATGGTTGTTTTTTACTCCTTTGTTCAGTTTCCTATTATTGGTTGAGATTAGTGACATGAGCCCTGATCTCACAAGGGCTTACACGTGGAAGTTTTGGTGCAGCTTCGGTTCTGAGCTGGGCAAATGAAATAAACTCAAAGATGATTATGACAGAAATCTGTGATAGCAGAGTGCCCAAGATACCTGTGGGATTGTGACCCATTTGGATCTCCTCTCTTGTTGTCCCTGTCACTGCTTGACATTTCTGTAGGATTTCAGGAATGGCATTTTCTGTAGTGTTTCTTCCACAATCTGTTGTTCCTTAAGTGGCCAGAGAGCTGGTGGTTGGAGGGTCAGAGCACAGGCATGTATTTATTGTGCTTTGGCCCTGATGTGTTCAGCCCAGAGCAGCCTTATACCCTCCCACAATACTAATTTTAACAAAATTTAGACAGGTGGAACACTAGGAAAGACAGACGTAAGTAATTTCAAAATTTAGCCTCTTAATGTTGGAAACCATAACTCAAGGATCCCGTGGTGCAGTTTTTATTCCTCTCCCAGTGACACCTGGCCCACGGAGCAGCACAGCGCTCAGCATGGGCACACACAAGCCCAGGAGGCACCACCCAGCTCTGTTAAACACCACGGGGAGACCTGTCAAAATTCCCAGCACTCTGTGACCCCTCCATCAAGGTCTTATCCCCTCTCCTACCACTCCTCAATACTGCAGCCCCAAAGCTGAGAGATGGGAGCCTGCTGGCTCATGTGATCCAGGAAGACCTGGTGCGTTTGTTTCCAGTTCCTTCAGTTTTCTCCATCTCTGCAGGTCCTCTTTCCACGGTGGGGACTGTAGCCCAAACAGGCTTATTCACAGGACATGGTATCTCATGATGCTGTGAATAAACAAATGTGTGAGAGTTTTCAGCACTTAAGTCAGCCATGAGACAGAAAGCTGTTCTCAGCCCTAACAGTATGGGAGCTGGCATGCTGCAGAGTTATCCCAGTGTGGGCAAAATGAAGCCCTGCGTGCAACATCTGATGAAGGTCTAGGGAAAAATCACAACAGCTCAAGCAAACAGGTAATGAAGGCACAACAGAGAGCCCAACCCACCTGTGAAGGAGGGGGGACAGAGTTTTCCTTTGGGTTAGTACAGTCTAACATTTTTATTTACCACTGCACGAGGAAACCCCCTTGTTGAGGACAAATTCTTGTTTAATGAATGCTTGGCTGTCAGGTTTCAGACCTAAATACGCCTATTCAGGTTCCTCTTAATTTAAATAAACTGCTGGGAATGTGATCCTAACAAGAGTGCACCACGTGAAGGACGAGAAAGGCAATCGACACTGACTTTCACAGACACTCTGAGGGAGGGGAATCCAGCTCCATGATCAGACAATTTCTATCAACACAGTGGTAACCAGATGGTTACTGTCTCTGTCCTGTCTATCTCTTGGCTAAAACACTGGCTGGCTCAAAAATTTGAAGATATTTCCTTGAAATCCACCAGATCTTATCAAAGGGATTGGGTAAGGAAAAAATTAAGCCCTGCTTTATCTGCCTTCTTTTTATACCTAACATTAAACTACTGCCTTTTTTACAATGAAATTTAAAACCTGAATATCTAGTCATATTTAATCTTTTTCTAGCTCCCACCTGTCTGTCACTGGAGCACCTTACCTTACCACTCAGACACAGAGACAGATCATACAAGACTCAGACAGTAAGAAATTAAGCCTAGGTGCTCACACAATGTCCATCCAAGCACCTGTGGTGCTCCCCCTCTCTCTAGAGAGCAGGAGGTTGGGACACTTCCCCAATCCTCTCCAGCTTTAAGAACATCAAGTGCAAGCACAATGAATTTTGGCTTCTCAACAAGACTGAAAAAACCTCTATAGAAATATTTCTTAAATGCCTGACATCTAGCTTCAATTAAGTTTATCTGCATTAATAACATACATTTCTCACTCAGTGGGTAAGGATATTTTTAATCTTTTGTGCCATCATCCAATAAGCCTGAAAACTGATAAAAAATACATTCATGTGCAAATCAGTCCTTTTTCATTTCCTTTAATTTTTTTTTTAATTCTACTTCAATATTTTAAAATCCTACCTCTTTGTGAGTCATGTAAATATTTCCTATTGGCATGGCTAACAACAAAATTACAGAAGTAAACTGTCAGCCACTGCAGAGATTTGGGAATCAATGAACTCTGCTGAGAGTCAGCTGATAGTGACACGTGGAGCCTTTTACACTTTGATCAGCAGCTTGGACCTGCCATACCCAAAACTGACCTACAGTTATAATCATGTGACAATTACCTGCTTGTCTGTATATGATCGCTGGTCTCTTTTCATCCCTGCAGTGGACAGGTATTCTGCTTGCTGACAGTAATTGTCTTTTTCTCTTGCTATCAATCTCAACTATTCAGTTAAAACTAAAGTAATTATTCTCCTCTCCCAGGCTCTCTTTTCCTAAAAGGGCTGTGTGACTCAGAAGGTAACACTTTACAATGATAGCTATCCATCTTCCCTCTCACTTTCACTTTCATCCTTTTACATCCACTGTAACCATGAAGGAGAAGGAATTCCTGTAGCAGGAACGAGGAGGAAAGAGAAATCTTTCTGACTAGAAGCTATTTGTGTTCTCAGGCTCTTGCAATAGAGTCTGGTGACAAAAACACAATCGGGAAACAGAGTCTTCCCAAGTTCTCTACAAATCACAGCTCCTAATATCCCACAACAACCCTGTGAAGTCCTCATGGACCTTGTTTGTGTGGACATGCAAACAAAATGTTGTGGTCCAGCTTGTGTCTGCGAAGACAGTTCAGATCAGGGGTTGTGCCATCCCTCTCTGGAAACACCACCCTTTGAAGGCCATCTTGTCCCTCAGAATCCCTCTCTGTTTCTTTCCTCCCCCGGGGAGGTTATCCAGGTGACTCCTGGTGCTTCTCTGACCACATACTCTGGAGATTTTTATCATATAACTCAAGCCAGGCCATAGTTCTGAGTGATTTCCTCCATTTTGACAGTTCAAATACAAGAAGTTACAAAGGATATTCAGATCATTTCACTCCCACTACCTTTGCCCTTTTTCCTGGAAAACACAGCTCTTGAAGAACATGCAAACTGCTCCTTCAGATTTCCTGCTAGTAGTAAATGTATTTCTCTTCATTATTTTATTTCCCTGATCTTTGTTCAAAGGAACCTACAAATGCAGTGAAGTGTTACCTGTCAGTCAGGTCATCAGCTTAGGAAATGTCTGGCAGCAAAGGAACATGGAATAAAGCAGCTACAGTGTAATTTTCTGATCAGTCTATTAGACATTTGTTCATTTGAACAGTTTGTGCCTCTGCTACTGTGTCATCTGGCTAGAGCAGACATCTGAAAATTATATTCTTTCACCAGATATAAAGTCTATAGCTCTCATTAAAATATTCATGACAAGAAACATCCTAGTCAATTGGTGAATTGCTGTTAGTTAAAACATAAATCGCCACCATGCCATTACTATGGTGTGGGAGAACTTAATGGACTTGCAGTAATTTGTGTATAAATACAAAGAACAGGAACACTGTGATAAGCTCCAAGCAGCTGAGGGCTCCTCCCTGTAAATGAGAACTTGTGTACAGATAAGTCTGTAAAGAATTTTGTAAAGAAAATACTAAAAACATGAAAAAAACTTCCAGTTACGAATGAACCAGCTCAGGTTCTGCAGGGAACACAGCAGAGAGTGCAAAATTCATCTAAGATGTGTGCAACTCCCAGGCTCTCAGCCCTACCTGAGCTCTGCCAGCTGGGTCTCAGATCATATAAACCTGGGCTTATTTTTCTACAGGAATGGCAATCCCTGCCATGCACACCCTACATATCCCAATCCCACCTGAGGAAATGCCTACAGAGTGCTAATTAAAACAGGCACTGCGTATTTCAGTTAAAAGAACCATCAATCTGACTACCCTACTTAAAATAAAGATCTTCTAGACTAGAGACAGCATTTTCTGGAGTAGGAAAATCATTGAAATGTATATGAAAGAAACAGCGAAGACACGAATGAAAGGTAACTTTTCCATGAGAAAATCCATTGATTTAACCTGGGACCAGCCATATGGGGAAGGCCAGTACTGATGTTTCTTCCACAACTGCATTTTGTTATCTCTGTATTCTGGGTTACATGAGTGACCAGAATTAAAGCCATTAAAACATGAATGAACCCATTTGCTTCACTGACTCCTGGTGTTCAGGTCAGGGTTTTGGCAAGGCTGGTTCTAGGATACATATAGAGATTAATTCAACAGTCTCATTTAAAACGGCCCAGAAACACTCAAAGCCCTTCCCCAAACAATAAACCCCTAAATGGGATTATTTCCATTTTCCTTCAGAGTACAAATGCCTTTATAAACAAGAATTTTTACAATTTTACCTAGCATGCAGCTATTGCTGTCTTAAATAGTAGCTTTAAAAGTTCTACAATTTTTGTCTGATTTATCTACTTATGACATCATAATGATTATAGATAATTTCTACTTTCAAATTAACCTTGGGAAACATTTTGATACTCTCTGGGAAATGCTCACTTGACTATGGAATTCTTTAATTTCTACATCAACAGAGGGCCTTGCATGCCTGGTTAAGTCTGGAACTGTCTGTTCCTAATTTGTTTCTCCAGCTGAATATTTATTTGATTCACAGCCTGTTTCACAGATGCTTTTAAACATATTGTCATCAAGGAACTGGGATGCAAAAGGAGAAACTCCTATTTTGTCTTCCTGTGTATTACTAGTAAACCACTCAGTTGTTTCACCTTACAGTTCTGCTCTAAAGAACAGAGAGGGCGTAACCTTAGGAAAGTTCATTCACTCATTTTGAGATGGGATTTAGTTGCTAAAGAACAACTGTCTGCTGCAGCATTAGCATGGGTCAGGACTTTGCTGGTAAAACCATTTCCTGCCTCTCTTTCCATGCTGAGTGGCAAGTTCCTGACTCTGAACACTGCCAGGTTATTGTAGCAGAAAAGTTGGCAATTTTAGTAGAAGGGCTGAGTGATAAAAATGAAAAGATCACCAGGGAGGGAAAGAGAGGTGTTAAGGCAGAAAATGCAAATAAAATGGAACAGAGACCCTAGAGAGAGGTGGTGATGGATTGTCAGTGGCAGAGTCAGTGTGGTCACCCTGCCTGCACGGGCTGTGTCTGCTCATCCCAGTGAATCTGTATGCAAAGCCAGCCAAAAGCAACTGATTAATTCAGCTACTGCTATAAACTAGAAAATAAATCGTTCCATTAAAAAAAGATATTTTAGCGTCAGCTATGATCAGTGAACCTCTTGCTCTAATTTTTCTCTTCTTTCCACTTGCCATGCATCCTCCTCCAGCTCTGGCCAGGACATCTTAATTACCCACAGTGAGCAATTGCCACGGAGCTGCAGGCAATGTGATGAATCAGTTTAAAAGTACAGTGGTTCATGTGCAACTTCTGCTGCTACAGATTACTGCGTTAAAGATTACAAGTCACCCAGAAAATCCCAGAAGAGAACATCATCAGGGTTTAAACAGAGTATGAAAATTGTAGGTTCAAATTTTAACGTGTTTCTGATTGGATTTGATTTGCCACAGGAGACCCAGCACAACTCGTGTCTTATGTGTTACTTCACACACAGCTGTGGAGAAGACTCAGGGACTGTTTGGAGAACGATTATAAATAAAGCTGTCACATGGCTGTCCCCACAGGGCCATTCCTTTGTCCATACAATGACAATGTTAATACTCTATTTTCAACAGCTTTTTTCCATACACGTGGACATGATTTTGAGCTCATATGAAGTCCAGCCACTCAGAAATCCTAGCCAGGTCCTGTGGTGCCATTTATCCTTGTCATTGCATCCTCAGCGGTTCAGAAGTAAAGATCCAGCTGCCAATTAAAGCAAGGGTAACCCTTCAAAGAGATTAACATGTGCCCCAAGTTACCTCCACTTGATGGCCTAATCCTGTTCCCAGGGAATTTTGTGAAAGCTGCCTGACTCCACTGAAATCCTCTCCTGCCCCAACCTGGCAGCTGCATTAGCACATTTGAGGCCAGAGTGGGAACAGGACAAAAATCAAGGTTATTCTCATAAATGATTGGAAAGAACTGTGCAGGTGACAAAAAATACATACTGGGATGTACCCAGGAATGGCAAATAAGGATTTGGCCCTATTTGAGTAGGTATAAATGCACTTTTGTGTTTATATTTATAATCAAATTTAATGAAAGCTGATGAAAGGAAAAGCAATGCCTTTTTACTCCTGGAATAGCTGTTATTCATTATGACTTTCTGGATTTGTAATCAGCTTTATCAATTTAATATCATTTATAGTGTGGTTTGTGGCAGCACCTTTCTTAAGTTCAGAGACAGCTGAACTCAGTTAATTAAAGTCCTGGATATTCCTCATGCTTTATTAATGAAAGTATCAATATATTATATGGAATTTAGCAAAAGCAGGAAATTGAGGTTTTTGGGAATGTAGATAGAGATGTTAGACCATGTAGAGAGGACTACTGACAATGCTAGGAGAAAAGCCAGACCAAACAAAACCCAACTTGCCAAGAGAGATCAGTGAAGAATAAACACTGTTTGCCTGATAAGTTGGAAAATGAAGTCAGAAACACAGCAGGCTGTCTGCAGCAGTTCATGTGTTTCCCAAAAGCTTGACAAAGAGCTGGCAGTGTTTCAGGATTCCCAGAATATGCATCCACAAATAAGTAGGTCGTGAACATATTTAAATCATTTTATCTGTGCAAGTCCTGTCTGTGGAGCCTCTGTTTAAGAGCAGCAGGACTCTGCAGGCTGGCTCAGATGTGTTGAGGAAGGAAGAAGAGTTCCTCCACATCAGGAGTCAGGTCACTGCTGCTCTCTGGTGTCATCATACTCATCCCTTTCTCCCCACCCACTGGCACTGTCTCATCTTGGCTTTTTTTGAGCTATTTGTAGTAAAAGGACTTGGAGAAGTCCCATTGCACTGGTTGCAGTCACAGTCATCTTCTACCCAGTTTGCTCCACAACTAAGCACCACGATTTAGGGGCAGGGAATGCTGGCATGATGGCTCCTTGCACACACTCAGTGTGGGTGCCACTCACTTCCATGCAAGGAGTTGGCACAACTTTGATCAATCACCCTACTTCCTCCTGAACTCTGCACATCAGCCACTGGGACTTGCTCAAGTGCCTCTGAGCAGATTTTAAGGGATTTTAAAACATCACACATCATCCCAATCCCCTGGCTTCTTGCTGCACGACAATCCAGGATTGCCTCTCAGTGGTCACAGGACTTCCATGGCAGAAGTGATGGGCAGAAAAAATGACCAGATATTTCATGGTTCCTGGTATGGCAGAGTGAGCTGGGAATGCTGTCTCAGGATTATTGGCAAACCACAAAGCCCATGCACCACATAAAGTGCTAAGAAGATCTGTGAGCCTGGCAGCTTTGGTTTCTTGTTGTGTCTGTCTCTAGTGACTCTAATCTGCTCTTTCACTGCTTCCTTCACAGCAGGAAATCATACAGCCCTAAGGGACTTATTCCACATCTTTAAGTTCAGCTACGTGGATATCAACAGATATATTTTTAAAGTGTTACTATTGTTAAACAAGGTCAGGGATTACGATACCAGATGAAAAGGAAACCACCACTGAAATGCAAAGCCAAAGAATTCCCACAATTAAGCCAAAAATTCTCATTAATATTTATGGATTCAAAACTAATCATACACCCTTGAAGCCAAAAATCCTCATCAATATTGTGGATCCAAACAGCCTATTTATATGATACATTTATTTACAGGAGAAATCTAATCTCAAGAGGATGTTGTGATTGTTAGGACATTGAACTTTCCTTCTTCTCTAAGTACATACATTTGACCTTCCCTTGCAGCATAATAAATCAATGCATGCAAATCCTTTTTCATAGCTCTGTTCCCACTTAAATCAATGGCAAAACTCCCACCGAATCAGATGAGGGTATAATTAAGCCCTTTACATTTTAGGAAACTCCATGCAAGTAGCTCACAAACCTACACACAGTAAAACTTTGGTACATAGGTAGCACAAAGCATACAGAAGGATGTGCAAAATAAAAGCAGGTTTCACATGCATTTTGGCCAAGTCTAATCAGCCCACTACTAATCCTGTTCCTCCAAAGGCGTTGTAGAAAGTCCTGTTAAGTAAGTCACTGCATACTCAGACCTGCCTCTGAACAAATATGCTACTTGCATCTTCCAAATACAGAATGACAGGATGACAAGATCAGATTCTGTCCCCTTTCTTCATCCTGATGCTATCTACCTTAGATTGCTGACTTGGGGATAAAAATGTCTGCTGAACATGCGCTGCACTAGGTCCAAAGACAACAGATTACCCCAGGACTGCTTCTGCAGAGTCATTGTGCAAGGTGGCCCTCCCTAGCACAGGAAAAGTTAAATCTCAAAGATTCTGACCCTGAGGATTCAGAAGACTTATATTTAAAGGTATGTGCAGTGTACTGAAGGGGGAAATAACTGGTCTGGTTTAGTGTATCTGTGTGGTGAACAGCAGAACAGGAGGCTTCCCTCTGGATCATGCCTGGCAGTGTGTACAGAGTGCAGGCAGAGGGAACCCAGCAGTGACGAGGTTTGTCAGAGCCACTAGAGAAATCATTTTTCCCCAACTCCATAGTTAAAAGTGGCATTTCAGGGAAAAAAATGGCTTGCTGTGACTTGGAAACTACTACAAAGCCATTGCTTGCCAAAAGCACACGCAGACTTGTAATCCTTTTGTAAGTATTAGTTTTGGAAAATGGCTTTAGAATGTCTTCCAAATCTTTGCAACACGAGCTTGAGCTCTACAGGAGAGTGCCCAGAATGCCCTGCTACCACCCTTTACATTTCGCCTTCCTGCTTCGCCCCCTCCCCTGCTGCAGTGCCCAGCCTTCCTCTGTAAATGCTGCCACCCTGAGAGGTGCCACAACCAAGAGGCAGTGCCATGGTTGGTGATGGTGAGCTGCTGAGCGCTGGACATGCTGCTGAGCCTGGCACTGCAGAGATGGGATGCAACTCTCTACTCAAAGCAAGCACAAGGCAATAAACAGAAATAGGAGTTGAAAATTCTGCTAAAATGAAGGACTAAAAATAAGATGAAAAGGAGAAGAGAGGTGCTCTGCTGACAGGTTTGCCTTCAGATATGTCCCCTGAAGCACCAGTCTGATCTGGGGGCTGTGGAATGCCCTGGGGGGCACAGCAGGAGCCGTGCAGAGCTGTCTCCCTGCTTTCCAGCCATGTGCTGCCAACAGTGGGACTTGCAGCGATGAAATCCAATGAACAGCATCTTGACCTGGGAATCTGGAAAGCAGGACAGATCTTTGTGCAAGCCTGAACTCAGATTACCACTGTTTTATTTCTAAATCTGTTTGTCTTATCTTTTAGACAGGAAACAATTTGCTGGAGAAACAATTTTACCATGAATATGTAAAATTCTCCACAGACCCCTGGGGGATGTCCTATATCATAATCAGCAAAAGAAGTTAGATTAAAGTGTGAAAGTATCATCTCTCAAATGATGTTACAGGGATAAGTTCATTTATAACACATATGTACATATTTATGTATGCATACCAGGTCACATAAATGTATATAGGGTAGGACAGGTTTAGGTTGGATATGTGGAATAAATTCTTTACTGTGAAGGTGGTGAGGCTCAGGCAAACTGTGGCTGCCCCATCCCTGGAAGTGCCCAAGGTTGGGTTGGACGGGGCTTGGAGCAACCTGGGATAGTGGAAGGTGTCCCTGCCCATGGCAGGGGGTAGAATGAGATGATCTTTAAGGTCCCTTCCTACCCAAACCATTCTGTGGTTCTATGACAGAGATTTAGGGCCTAGATGAGCATGCAGGTTCCATGGCACGAAGCCTGTGGCCCAGCTGCAGCCGTGTGTAGGGGCACGGGCAGCCAGGGCCTGTCCTTGCTCGGTGTGCGGCCCCCGGCAGCCCCGGTGCCACAGCAGGGCCTGCGCGGGCAATGTCTGCCCTCAGGAGGGACCCACGGCTGCGGCCAGGCCTGCCTCAGCAGCACCAGGACAGAGCAGCACTACAGTCCCTGCCCTCATTATACACAGATCTAGTAACCTACTTTGCCAAAACAGCCCCGACTGAGGTGGGGTGGCTGGGGACCAGAGCAGCAGATCTCTGTCTCGTACATCTTTGTACTGTCACTTCACCCCGTGGCGATGCAGCATAAGAAGCAAGGCAGGGAGAAATTTTTCATCTGCCTAGCACAGAGAGACCTTGCTGCTGTTAAAGGCTTTGATTTATTCCCTGCATGAGCACCAGCTTCTTTTCCCATGGCAGAACAGCCTATGAGCAAAGTTCTGATCTCCTGGTTCTGCCACCTTGTCCCTGCTGTTGCCATGCCTCCATGAAGCGTGTCACAGGCGTGTCACAGCAGGGCAGGAGACAGGGATGCTGCTCTGAATGGGTCTGTCAATGCAATTTAAGCATTTCACAGCTAGATCCTTGTCTCAAGTTTTGATGGAAATCACTGATTCTGTGTTGACTTATATCAGCTACAGTGTAGGGCTACTTTATTTTTGGAGAGCTGGAGAAGATGCTGGGAACAAAAGGAGGATGACTCAAAGGCCAGTACAGGGATTGCTAGGGAAGTGACCCTGGGAGAGCCTGAGATCCTGGCTGTGCAAGCTGGTGACCCCTAAGTATCTGTTTCCAGATGAGCAGGCAGGTGTCAAATCCCTTCACTTTAAATTTCCAAAATACAAACATTTACATGGAAGCTGTTTGAACCTCTGCTCCCTGAAGTCAAGGGAAACAAAACAGAACTCACATTTAAGCCTTTTTTCTGGGATTAAATGACTTGCAACCTGAAAATTACTTTTAAGATAATTTCAATGTCGCCTGAATATGAAGTATTCAAACATAATTATATGCACTGAAGAGCAAAAAATCTGTCTAAACACAAACACAAGCTTTCTCCCACAGTTTTATTTGTCAATTACTCACATTGAAGGGATATTGTTTTCTTTCAGGCATTAACTGTTGAGTTATAAACAAGAAATAAAATTTCTGGACGAAAGTATCCATGCCAGAGAGTAGATATAATTTGTCAACAAGCAACATATGGTTCACTTCATTGGTCAGACCCTTCCTATTACAAAAATACATTATGATAGCTGCTTCAGTTGCATGTCATACAGTTCTCATCTTTTTTAGTTTATGAACACTAGGTCAGCTTCCTATTGAGGTGCTTTGTACCTCCCAAATACCACACAGACAACGCTGCTGTGACAAACACAGAGTCACACACACACATATTTAGCAGTCTCAAGTCCACAGAGAAACCTGTCATTTCCAATGCAGTTATACCAGTGATTTAGCAGAGAAGAAACCTTTCAGAGGGCCCTACCAGGTCAGAGCAAACCCCTCGGCAGCTGTGGGTCTTTCCCCTGCCTACAGCCAGCTTGGCAAAGCAGGAGGAGTAGAGGGCTCCTTCGCCTGCTGCCCAGGTCAGCAAAGTGAAACCTGTGTTCAAAACCCTTCTGGGATTTCCAGGGAACTTGAAAATTCTCCAGGGAGGACAAAATGTCTGCTTTCTGGTGCCCTGCCATGTGCAGCTGGGAGTTATTCTCTGCAAGTTTTTGGCCTGTGGTCCACTTTCAATTCCTTCTGTCCAAAGCCATCTATTTGAGTTCACAAACAATGCTTTCACATACTTGTCTTGGGTTGAGCACATGACACCATTTTGTTATCTCATATCGCCGCTGTACACTAAACATGAATTCTGCGCCTCTGACTCGACTCCACGAATTTTCAAGGACAAACACAAATACTCCCGTGC